>PVKE010012645.1:0-37923 GCA_004027555.1 Craseonycteris thonglongyai
CTAGCCCTGCACTTTGGACTTGCGGTTGTGTAAGATGTGTTTCATGGTTTAAGCCGCTTTTAAGCAGGCACTCTTTACTTGAACTGAAAAGATCCTGACTGATAAGGGTGGATAGGCTGATCTCTCCAGTCCGACAGGTTGGAATTGGTTCCTGGCTCCACCATAGCAATTAGATGTCCTCTTCTCATAGATGTATCCTCTTCTATGAGACAGAGAGGATAGTGGCTACCTCTTGGGTTGTTATAGAAGCTTAAATGAAATGGTTCAGCACAGAACTTGGCTCATTGTTGGAACTTAATAATGAGGAACTATTAATATCACTGCTATTGCTTTTTGATCACAAAATTTTATTTTTTTAAAGAGAAGCCTTCATTTCCTTGTTTCACAAATAAAGCTGGCTGGGCTGGTTGCTTTTTGGGGATTAGTCAAAGAGACCGAATTCCTGATCCCAGAATCCTATTTGTTCTTAGAATGTCCTCTACCATCTTGAGGAACCCATGTTCTGTAGGAATCAACCTGGGTGGCATTTGTCAAATTTTACAGGAGAAACTGGGGCTAAGAAAGAGCTGCTTGCCATACTTTTCTACTTTGAAAAAATGTACATGATTAAACCTCTTCCCATGTCACTCATTTCCACTCACAACGACAAACAACAGAAGGACACAGGTCTGGGTGGAAATCATGTGTTTTTATGGGAAACAGAAATATCCAACAATAATAACTAAAGCCCTTCAAATCGTGCCAAGTTCTTAACCAGTGAAAATGAGGCAGTTTCAATGATTGCATCTGGCTGGCGACATTTCTAAAGGGTCAGGACAGCTGAAAGACGTTGGCCAAAAAGAGAAGTTACAGAGAGGGTTGACATTTTTAAAATGTGAGCACATCAGACCTCCTTTCCAGCGCCTCACCCTATAACCTTTCAAGTTATAGGTTCCTCCCTGCTTACAAAGATCCTTCCTGAACTTTGCTCAAGTGCAATCTCTGCCAGAAAGCTCTCCTTCATTTGCATCCACTGCCTATATTAATACTTTTTCAGGAATGTCACAAACACTTTCTCATGCCATCTCCCAAAACCATCAGACCCCCATCATGTTTGAGGACATGCTGTACGATACCCATCCATAGTGGGCACGCCCCCCAGACCAGGGCCCACGTTGGTCACCCCAGGGTTCCCAAATCCCTGCCCCACGCAGTGCTCATGCCCCAGCAAGTGCTCAGCGACGGTTTGTTGAAGTCAGTTCTACATTTGCCATCTCATATGACCAGCCTCTTGAGCGTCCTAATTGTCATTTCCACTTCTTCATCACACCTCCAAGACTTCCAAATGGTCTGATTCAGGGCATCTCCGGGAAGGAAGAGAACCTCAGCAACTCAGAGTAGAAGGTTTGGAAAGGGGAGAGGTCACGCTTTCATTTCTGTATCAAAAGGCAAAGAGGCGGGAAAAGCAGCCACTGGGGAAGTCTCGGGGAAGTGATCGTGAGTGGTGTTGGCCAATGCTGTATTTTGAAATCTCACAAGCAGCCATTCTTCAGAAAGTTTCGTCTGTGAAACCGGGCTAACTTTGCAGTGGGAGCCAGGAACTGGCTGGGTTGCTCTGCTAGCCCAGGGACCAGCAGGCACCTTTCTGGGGGGCCTGGCCTATGATACCTTCAGAGGGGTATTCGAAGTTGTCGAGTTGTTCAGTGGGAACAGTAGCCCTGTGGTGTATTGAATTGTCAGGCACATAGATTGTAGTAAGGCTGAAGAATACAGGCTGCAATAATGGGGCTCCCCTCCAAAGGAGGAAGGGTCAGGAGGTGCTGGGCACAGGGAGAGAAGAGGGTCCCAAGAGGTCCTGCAGCTCCGATTCTAACAGGAGCCCTGCTCTGCGTCCTGCCCCTGGCTCCTTCCCTCTGGTTCTCTGTCGGGGCCGGCAAAGGCGTCAGTTGGAAGTGGTGGAGGGAAAGGAAGTGCCTATTCTTTTCCCACCATGGGTTGTAGATTGGGACCAGGGAGAGGTTAGGATCAAGGACAGAAGGAGGAGGATTGAAGAGCTGAGGAGAGGCCACGTCTGATTACTGCAGTGAGGAGTAGGTCTGAGGTCCACACTTCTAACTGCATCATCCCCAGAGCACCGAGGGTGATGAGAAAATTCTGCAAGGGCTTTCAAAGGTGCTCAGTGACTTTGGGAGATCGCTTGTGGATCCTCCCCTCTGGGGCCAATAAGACGTGAAAACGGTATGGACAGCATCTGCCCTGGAGACTGGGGAAAAGAACCAAGAAGCGAGAGAAGCGACTTCAGGCACCTCCTTTAGGAAAGAGGGTTGGACCTTGGGGGGACTCAAGTTCGGACAGATGTTTCAGTATAAAAAGGATCCCCAGTAAAAGGATGGGAGTCCCCTCAAATCCCTTCCCCCACCCCATTGCACTTAGAAAAGGTAAAGTAGGGAGCATAAAAATATCTTGATGATGTGAGCTTGCCTGACAGCACAGAAAAGCAAGTCTCATGGCAGGCAGTGTGTCCCATTACACAAGAGGATTATAGCGAGCTTCCGTATAGACATTTGACATATATCTTTATATAAATGCATATATATTTATAGAGCCTCTGCCTAGAACAGCCGGGCTTGCTTCTTCAGTTCATTCCTCTTCCAGAGTGCCAGCCGGTCGAACTCAGAGATGGTCATGCCGAAGACTTGGTAGAACTCTTCCTGGGACAGGTGGCGCTGAAAGGAGGTGGGAGGGGACAGAGAGGAGACAGTTTGAGATGGTGAGGTGTGGGCTGGGAACGGCTGGTGGCAGGAACAGTCCCTGTATGTTTCCGCTGGGTGCCCTGTGCCTGGCATGGTGCCTGCCCCACAGAAGGTGTGTGATGAATGTTTGCTGAACATGAATGATTGTTTCCTCGGAGGGACCTGTGTAGCTGGTCTGGGAGAGACAGCCCCTGCTCAAGATTCAGGTGGGACTCCGTCCTCAGAGGGCCCCTCGCTGCATCCGGGTTGACCTCGCCTTTCTGCTTCCCTGCTCCATGCATTCATTCTGTGCTCAGGAGGACGCATGGATTAACGCTATTCTGTCCTTTGCGAGGAAAAGGAGACCTGGCCAAGATTTTAGGGTGTATTTCCTGTTACGAATGTTTTTACAAATGATCTGGCTGACTGCACCTTGGGCCAGTCAGTGAAAACGGTCAGTGTTCAGATTTCTCCACCCACGCCAGTGTCCTTGCATCTCCTTCTTACATGAAAACCAAGAAGCCATCTCATGAACGATTGCTCTGCAATTCATGGCAGGCTGCCCTCCCCCTGCTGCCTGCCTCCTGCTCTCTCTCCCAAGCCGGCTTGAAAGGTGACAACACTGTCAGAAGCTCTTAGCGCTGGAAAGTTAGGGCACTGAACCTGTGGCAAAACGTTAACCATGGGTGCATTTCGGTGAAGGGTCAATGGAGGCTCAGTGTACTATTCTTGCCATTTCCCTGGAGTTTGGAATGTTTTCAAAATAAAAATGTCAATTATGTTTTAAGAGGAAAATATGTGGGGTATATCCTGCCTGAACATTTCCTGGAACCACTGAGCTGGTCTGCTGGCTGCAGTTACATTAGCTACTTGAGTCAGTTCGGTCCCCCCTCTGAACGGGTGCAGCAGTCACGGCCGTGACTCGAGTGCAGTGGCCTCGGCTCAGGCTACACGGCCAGATGTTTCTGTGAGTCTCTGAAAAATACTGATGCTGGAGCTCCTCCCCCGGACGGCAGTTTCATGGGTCTAGGGTGGAGGCCTGGGTTGGTATTTTAAAAAAGTTGCTTGGGCGGTTCTGATGCTCAGGGAAGGTTGAGCTTCCCTGGCCTGAAGGACGGGGGAGAGCAATGGGTCCTTCAGGGCGAACCAGCATCCCGAGCATTTCCATCCCCTAATGCGGGGTGTCCCACTGAGCAGCCGGGGGAGCTGTCCCTTCAGCACCAGACACTCTCACAGCTAGACCGTGAAAGGAGGCGCTGGTGACAAAGGCGAAGCATCCTCGTCCTCTCTGCTACCCCAGCACGCTAGAGCTGCAAGGGCTCGCAGAGCTTGGGGGCCCCTTGCATTCCCCTCCTACTGCCCCAACCATAGGAGCCCGCCTTCAACTTCACAAGCACTCCCTGATACCTCTCCCAGGCCCGGCCACATGGTAGACAGCAGACAGTCTTTGGCAGGAAGGGGAAACGGCTTTGCACTCTGGACAGAGGCTGGGGGAGGCTGCAGGGAGAGGTGAGTGACACATCCTGGGGAAGGCTCGGGGAGGTCTGGGGCACAGGCATCCCTAGAATGGAGCCCCGAGGGGTGAGGAAGCTGGTGAGATGGAAGGGCATTCCCAGGAGAGGGCGGGGCAGGGAGAGGCCCTGGGGTGGAAAGGGCAGAGTGTGCTCTTGGCTCAGAGGTGACCGGGGCCTGGAACTCCACGCCAAGTGGACTGGGCTTCTTGAAAGCCAATGCCATGCTCGGGCCACCGCTGTGCCTTTATCTACGCTGCTCTCACCTCTCATGATACTCCCCTACTCTCGCTCTCCATCCGCGGAAACCTTCGCACCTTCAAGTCCAGCCACATCCTTCCTTTGCTGGGAGCCTGTGCCATCCTACCCAGCCTTCGCGGTCTTCCCTGAATTACAGCCCTCACACACTGGCGGGGTACTTACGACTCAGGACGCTGCCAGACTCAATGCCAAGGGCTCCTTGTGTATATTATGCCACAGGGGAACTTGAGAGACGCAGTTCAGAGGACAGCACTAAGTTTTAGAGAGGTGGTCACTTGGCCAAATGCCCGTGTAGGGAGGGCAGGATCAGGGCTGGAATCTAGGGAGTCTGACCTGAGACTCACTTATGCTTTTACCGTCCACACAGTGCTGCCTTCCTATCCTTCCCGACACAAGCACCGGTGTCCGGTCCAAACCTGCATGAAGCCCGTGCTGCGTGTCTTCTTATCCAGCAGACTACGGGCCTCTGAGAGCAGGGACCGAATCTGGCTCTCTTTGCAGAAGCATCAGCCCCAGGTGGGACACGCCGTACCTTGTAGCACAGATTCTAACCGAATTGAGGAGGCAGCACAGAACACCATGGGACAGTCCTGGGCTAAGGAAACTGGGTTGGAGCCTCTGCTTTTTCAGTAAGTCCTGTGACTTTAAAGCCACTCATTCCAGCTGTCCCTGCTGAGCTGGGTTAGACCAGGCAGTTTCTGGAATCCCTCTGAACCCCAAGGCTCCCTCTGTTTTCTAGACTTACCTCTAAACGGGTCCGGTCCACATCCTTGGGCAGCCGGTTTCTTCCTCTTGTGGTCACCAGCAGCAGTTCATAAGGGTAGATCTAAGGAGAAAGGACGGGAGTGGGGCTTTGCAGGTTCCGTGAGGGTGATGGGCTGTCCCTGCAGCCGCATTTTGTACCTGGGCTTCCTGCTCCACCCACAAAGGGCCAGAGATTAAAAATCTGGAGGAGGGGCTGGGTCGGCCCTCCTGGGGGTTGCCTGATAGCCTTAAGCCTCCTTTTCCCAAAAGGCAAGGAAGGCCACAGAGTCCACTAACACTGCTTAGGCATAAGAATGGTGGCATTTGCCATTCGTATGGACACAAGACCTCCTGAATGTGAATGCCTCATTGAAGCCTCCAGAAAGTCTCTGAGGTTCCTCTCTGGTTTCAGGAGGCAAGAGATGTGGGGGAGTCAGGAACAGTGGGCCAAGAAGGGACTGGAAATGCTGATCTTAAGAGGACCCCTGGGGTGATTTATCGATGTCCCCTCTCCTGCATAGTCAGGGATGTCATTCTCCGGCTGGTCCCCAGTGGAGTGGCTCCCAGTGTCTCAGAGACACCCCGGGTCTATGTATCTCCTTTACCTTGTACTCTGTGGAGAGAAAAGAGACACACATAAATGGAAACGCATGGGTCTTTGCATCGCTACTGGTCTCTGACTTAGAGACCCTGTCCTTGCTGAGCTCATCTCAAATCAAGGCCGGTGTGAGCACTGTGGACGGCTGCACACAGGGGTGGAGCTGAGCCAGAGACATGGCTTTAGGGAGAAAATGCACTTGTGAGATATTTATAATAGAAATAAGAGGCGCCTTAGATCCTGAAGCACCTGGGCTGGGCCCTCCGGGGGGATCCTCTGAGTTTGGACGGGGCTGCCTTCCTGCCTGCGCCTGCTCCTAGGAGCTGGTGGCGGCTGGCAGGAGCACATCAGTGGCGGACAGGCCAAAGCTCATGGAATTTTTGCTGGGAACAAAGTGCATTTGGCTCCAAGTGGTTTTTTCCCCCCGCATCCGGGGTTGGCAGGCAACTCGAGCTCAGCAGTTCTGGGACATGAGTCTCTTCGATGGCTCTGGGACCCCAGATGGGACAGATGGCTTGGAGATCACCCAAGGCCAGGGACTTGAGAGGATGAGGGAAGAGGAGGGGAAAAGGGAGGGAAAGGGAAGTGGACGGGAGTGGGAACTTGGGTTTGGACAGAGCCCAGCAAGGGGCCAGAGTCTAGAGCAATCATTTGTTGAGGGTCAAGCTGCAGCATGAGTATGTCCGAAGTCCCTGTGCGTCCCCGGGGGAGCCCTTGCTCACCTCGCATGCCCCAGTTGACGGCGTTCATGCTGTCGTAGTGGAAGAGGTCTGCGCTGGGGGTCTGCAGGGGAGACAGAGCCAGGGCTGGCCTGAGGCAGGCTCGCCTCTGCCTCCCCAAAGTTCTCACCCCTCTCCAGGGAATGGACCAGGGCTGCAGGCACATGGGGCCCTCACAGCGGCTTCAGTCTCAAGTCGGGATGATTTAACTCGCTACCGTACCCCTAGTGCCTAGGCCCAGCACACAGTAGGCACTCACTATTCATTTACTGGTGAATTAATCTCACCGTCTCTTTTATGAGATCTATCCTGGCAACTTTATCTAAAAATGCAAGTTGCCTCCTCTCCAAATCTCCAACCCCCTTATCTTGCTCAACTTTTCCCTTTTTCTCCATAGCACTTACTACCTTACTATTTACTACTTGTTTCTGTTTGTCACTACAATAGAAGCTCCAAGGGGCAGGAGTCTTTGTCTCCCTTGGTCACTGATGTATTCCAGGCATCTGGACTAGGACTGGTATATATAAACGGCTTTCGATAGATATCTGTTATGTGAACGAATGTCCACGCTCTGAGTGTGGAGAGGACAGGGTCTGTGGGTCCCTTGGCAGGAGGTTTATTAGCACCAGCCATCATTCTCCAGGGAGCTCAGATCCCTGGTGTGTGCTCAACCCTAAAATAGTCTCCTAACGGGTGTACGGCTTCCACTTCTGCCCATCTGTAGTCTGTAGTCCATATAGCAGCTGGAGGGAATCCCAGTAAAATCCATATCAGGTCATGCAGCACAGCTACTGGACACCCTCCGAAGTCCTTCCCAGTGTGCAGGGCCCGAGCGACACTGTCTGGCTTCATCTCCATGCTCACTCCCTACCAGCCATGCATTCAGGGGCTTCGGCACTGCGCTTCCCTCTATACCTGGATGGCTCTTACTGGTCTTTGAGCAGTGAGGTCCCTCTGTGCACTCAGGCCTTTGCTTAAATCTGCCCCTCTCTGACCTCCTCCTTTCCTACCCCCTAGCTTTGTGTTCTCTCCTAGCACGTAGGACCCCCTGATTTCAGATCCCACCTTCATTTGTTGCTTGTCTGTCTCTCCAACTAGAACTTGAGCTCCCCAGGAGCAGCAACTTTATTCGCTGCATGACCCCTGGTACCTAGAACAGTGCTGGGCACTTAGTAGGTGCTCAGTTAGTACACATCTATCTCCATTTCCCTGCTTCTCCCCATCCAGTCATGCAGCCTCTCCTCTTGCTAACAAGACACACTTCACTCCCTCTGGGTCCTTAGACCACTCACTGCTTCCACAAACGTTCTACATCGCAGGCCATCGAAGAGCTCAGGGGGCTCCACGCCCCATCAGGCCAGTGGAGCCGGCGACCAGGCATGGGCCGGGGGCTCGAATCACAGCTCTAGCCTTACTGGGTGTGGAGTTTGAGCAAACCACCTCACCCCACCATGCCTCCATTTCTTCGTCCACGAAACAGGGCTGATAAGAGTAACTACCTTGCAGGGGAAGCAAGTTAGTGCTTGTAAAGTGCTTAGCGCAGTGCCAGGCATTCAGCAGCTTCTGCCCTGGGCACCCCTTCTCACACAGGATCCACAGGGAGGAGAGCGATCATTGCCTTTGGGTTCCTTCAGTTAACCCACCTCTAGCTCCAAGGCCTCTGGCCAGGTTTCACCCCTAAGAAATCACCATAAACACCCCACAGTGAGCTAATGCGTCAAGAGGACGATGTCACCACACAGCCTCTCTTACCCTGTGCAGCCCGTTTCTTCTGTAGGCGGGCAGGGAAGCTGACTTGGAGATGAGGGGATCTGAAAAGGAGCAAAACAATTAGCGGGAGCTCCAAGCTGGGGGCCCCTCCCCCTGAGGTCATCGTGCTGCAAAGTGGTCGATATTACTCCCCAACCCCAGGGCCAGGGGCCGAAGCCAGAGGCCACCAGCTCCTCCCACTGCTTCCCAGGCTTGTGAACGACCATCTGAGGGGTGCCTCTCCGTGGAAGAATCCTAGGCCCATCCAAAGCACCCACTCGTACGGCCTTCTGGTCTTATCCTGCCCACACCTAGCCCCCTGGGGTGGACCCCTGTCCTGGCCAAAGGCCCTGCACTGGGAGTTCAGCTCAGAACCTAGACAGGCCAGGCTCCCGCAAGGGTGGACGAGGTGCCTGCTCTTCCCTTCTCTCTGGGAGCAACTGGGCATGGCACCCTGGGTTCCAGGGCCAAAACTGAGGCCCTCTGTCTGGCGAACACAATGGGGTAGGCTATTTGAGATTAGGACAGTGCTGGGACATCAGTCCTAATCTCAGATATAGGGGACCTGCAGATCCGGCCCTCATAGGACACCATGGACTGAAGGTAGGGAGGGCAGAACATACCACTGTCAGCCAGGTAGTGGGACCGAGGGGCTGCAAGAGAGAAAAGCCAGAGATCAGTGTTCCTGTGGACAGACAGACATGACTCCCATACCTGGGCCATCCTGGCTGGTGGGGAGGAGCCTCTTTCACTACCTCCTTTTCCACCGGCCAGTTTCCAACTGTTGCCCCTAGACCCCATGCTCCTCCTGCGCCCAGCGCTTAGACAGTTCCTGGCACATAGTAGGTGCTCTGTGGTATTTGCTGCAGAGATGCCGTTGAATGAAACAGAATTTTGCGCACCATTGGTTGGTGGTGTACCGCACAGAGCCCTGAGGCAGGGGCTAAAGACAGTGCGTCTCAGTGGTCGGACAGGGAGCCAGGCTCATCCGTTTATCCTGGCTCGGCCCTTAGTAGACACCTAACTTTTATAATACAAGTTACTGAATTGTGCTTCAGTTGTAAAGAATATAGGACATAATATAAAAAGGTACTAGCATCGTGCCTGCCACATACAAAACCCTGAATAAAACTGGCTTTTTCATCACTGCCTTCACCATCTTCTTCAATCTCATCTAGAGTCAGGGTAGTTATCCTTGTCTAGGTTACTATCCATTAAGTACTGACTTGTATCCATCAAGTATTGACAAGTATGTCAAGGCTATTATCCTTGACAAGGTTGTTATCCATCAAGTATTGACCTGAGGTAGGATTTCCTGCAGGACTGACTCGCACAGGCCTATGACAGAGAGCAGGTAGACGGAGCACGATTGTGTGTAGGAATGGGGAGGACTTACAGTGAGAGAGTCTCAGGGCAA
This sequence comes from Craseonycteris thonglongyai, assembly GCA_004027555.1. Lineage (NCBI taxonomy): Eukaryota > Metazoa > Chordata > Mammalia > Chiroptera > Craseonycteridae > Craseonycteris > Craseonycteris thonglongyai. The sequence goes on from PVKE010012645.1 coordinate 9,711, forward strand.
AGGGCTTGAACCAAGCCTCTGCTTGTATACCTCCAGGGACAGGAGGCTCACTACCTCAAGGGGCAGCCTATTATATCTTTGAGCCCTTCGGGCGATTAGAAGATGCTTTTGTTGACATTGAACTTGGCTGGAAGGCATGGCTTCAGATGCTCCAAAGAAGCAGAAGTGACTGCTCAGGAAGAGTGGTAAGTCTGCATTCTAGACCCTGGCGAGGCCATCAGAGCTCAGACTCACTGACAGATTGGGGAGGACAGAGCCCCCATGCGGCGGGCCTCCAGAGCAGTGCTTACAGCCATTGAGGGACATCTCATAGCCAGCGGTGTGCAGGGCCTCCCGGCTGCTGGTGGAGCTCCTGGGAGGGGTCCAGGGATCCGCGTAGGAGCTGGACCGGGCCTTCATCTCCTCTTTCAGAATCAGCCGGCCAATTCCACTCTGGAGCTGGGGGTAGGGGTGAAGCAAGATGAAGTCAGAAGGAAGCAGAGAGTACTGAGATGGAACAGGCTTCACCTTGGGAAAGGCCGAGTGATCGACTGTCCATCTCCCTCCCTGGGCCCCTCCCTCCTTGCAGCACCCAGAGTTTCCTGTGGGGCTTCATCTCTCTTGCACAGGTGGTCCTGTGACTTGGGTGGGCCTCTGATGGTGGGCACAGAAAGCAGGCCAGGCCAATGACAGGACAGCATTGCCCTGGCCACAGGGATGGCTTCAGTGATGGGCAGATGGCTCCAGATGGGCCAGTGAGAGCCTTCCAAGGGGCTCTTTTTTTTTTTTTTTAAAGATTTATTTTATTGTTTTTGACAGAGAGAGAAACAGAGACAGAGAGAGACAGCGAGAAGGGGGAGGGCCCAGAGCAGTCTCCATAGTTGTATGGCATCAGTTTTTGGCAGGGTTTCCTTCCACACAGGTGGGCAGAGGCCACGCAGGGCGGGAACTGGGCTGGGGGCCTCCTGCATGTGAGACACACCCCCTCGAGCCAGGGGCTGAACAGGGTCGGGGCGAGAACTGAAGCGGGGGTCTCCCACAGGGGAAGCACACCCCAGTTCAGCATATGGGTCCGCAAAGGCTGGGGCCGGGATTCAATCCTTGGTTCCTGGGGCTGCAAAGCGAGCGCTTAACCTGCTGAGCCATCCGGCTTCCCCAAGGGGCTCTTGAAGGAGTCGCTGACACCCATCTTTTTTATTTTATTGTTTTTCAAGAGGTGGAAGTCACACAACATAAACTTAACCATTTAAAAGTGAACAACTCAGTGGCATTTAGTATAACCACCACCTCGGTCTAGTTCCAAAGCACTTTATCACCTCACCAAAAGACCTTGTGCCCATTAAGCACTCACTCTCTATTTCCCTCTCCTCCCAGTGCCTGCTAATAAATCTCTGTTCCAGATTTATGGATTTACCAATTCTGGATATTTCTGGTATTGTTATAATAAATGACATCGCACAGTAAGTGAGCTTTCGTGTTTGGCTTCTTTCACTGAGCATACTGTTTTCAAGGTTTAGCCACATGATGGCATGTATCAGGACTGAATTCATTTTTTTCAATATATTTTTATTTATTTATTTATTTTTGACAGAGAGAGAGAGAGAGAGAGAGAGAGAGAGAGAGAGAGAGAGAGATACAGAGACAGAGAGAGAACTGAACTGGGGGAGCTCCCAGTTCAGCATATGGTTCCGCACGGGCCGGGGCTGGGATTCGATCCTCGGTCCCTGGCACTGCAAAGTGAGCGCTTAACCCACTGAGCCATCCCGGCTTCCCCGGAATTCATTTTTTATGGCTGAATACTATTCCATTGTATGGATATACCACATTTTTTATCCATTCATGAGTTGATGGACATTTGGGTGGCTTCCACCAGTTGACTATGTGAATAGTACTGCTATGAACATATGTGTACCTGCATTTTTTTGGATACCAGTTTTCAATTCTTTGGGGTATATATGTAGAGGTGAAATGGCTGGGTCACACGGTAATTCTGCATTTAACTATTTGAGGAATCACTCAATCGTTTTCCCCAGCAGTGGGTACCACTTTTCATCCCCCCAGCAATGCATGGGAGTTGTTGGCACCCACTCGCTACCACACGAGAAGAACCTGCCTAAGCGTGAAGCCAAAGCAGAGGCAAGTGGCACCAGAGCCAAGAGATGCTCATGTCCCTGTGGCCACTTTCTGAGCAGCTGGATCTAATCAAACCTGAATTAATCCTACCATTTGACTTTTCAGTTATGCCAAGCTATGCATTTCTTTTTTGTTTCTTTCTTAAAAAGATTTACTTTATTGCTTGAGCGACCGTGAGAGAGAGAGAGAGAGAGACAGAGACAGAGACAGAGACAGAGAGACAGAGAGAGGTGAGGAGTGCCCAGTCTCCATAGTGGTACATCATTAGTTTTTTTTTTTAATTGTTAAATTTATTGGGGTGACATTGGTCGGCAATATAGTTTCCAGGTGTACAACTCTATAGTACCTCATCTATGCATTGCATCATTAGTTTTGACATAGTTTCATTCCACACAGGTGGCCGTGGGGCCGTGCAGGGCGGGGCCGAACTGGGCCTCCCGCATGGGGGAGGTGAGAACCTTCACTGCTAACCTGGTGGTTACCAGATGTGCCAGAGTTCAGCACATGGGTTTGCACAGACTGGGCCCGGGATATGATCCCTGGACCTCGTGGTTGCAAGGCAAGCGCTCACCCAGTCGAACTATCCTGGCGTCCCACGTTTTTTTTCTCTATCATAAGTGAGTTTGAATTTGGTTTTTGTCCCTTACAAACGAAAACCTCCTCGGCAACACACCGTCTCAGTGTCTCATTCAGTAGTGTGGCCTGCTCACCTTGTGCATGCTGCGGTCAAAATCGTCTTCCTCACCTCCAGATGAGAACCTTCTGGCTCGGGGCACTACCAAAAGACAGCTAGCATCAGCTCCTGCATGTGCGCCCCACTCAGCCTGCCCTGGCCAGAGGGTAGTAGGGCCCAGGCGGCGGGGGTTTCCCTTTGAGTTCACCCCTTTCTAGCCGAGGGACCCTGAACAGGTACGCTGGGTGAATGGCCCTGTCTGGAGGTGCCCAGCATCTCTGCCCGTTCTTGGGCTGTGAGGTACAAGTGAAGCTGACTGCCCAGAGCTTGAAGCTGACGTAGGTGGGAGAGAGGAGCCGCCTTCTATCAAGAGTGCAGGGCTCATGGTGCCACAATGAGGGAGGGTCAGCCTGAGCTGAGAATGGAGCCTCTCAACCCAGGGGACAGGACAAGTCGTGATGACATTCATTCACCTCTAGGTCTATCTGTGCCACACAGACTTGCAGTCACAGGACCCAGAAAACTCCCTGTTTTTGACTTAAGCCATTTGGAGTTGGTTTTATGTGTGTGCGTGTGCGTGTGATTGGAACAGGCTCATCTAAGATTCCCCCGCTCCCACCATGCCTGCTGAGAGGGGTCCGCCTGCCTGTGCAGCCGCCGAGCACTTCCTCTCATGGACACCGATCATTGTCCCCTTTGGCTTATCGTTGTGCTGGGGCCTGGTCTCCTTTCTAAATGGAGAATTCTTCAAGGGTGGGAAGGAGGGCATCCCAGCTCCTTAGCAGCTTGGCTCAGAATGGACATTCAGCGAGCCCACATGCATATTGAATCACAAGGGCACTCGGTGAAAATGCCACCCACCCTTGAAGGAAAACAGCTTGGGAAGCCTGATTGCGTGGGCTGGCACCTGGAGGGCCACTGAGACCCCTGCCAGGGTGCCTCCAAGGGCCTTCCATCTCTCCACATCTCTTTTCAGTCCTCCACACCATTCTCTACCCTACAGCCAAGTGGTTTTGTAACGCAAATCTGATCATGTCACCACTTTGAATGGCTTCCTACTATTTAGGATAAACAGTAGGAATCCTTACCTTAACCCACAAGGCCCCGTGGGATCTGGCCCCTCATCCCTCCCTGGAGCTCAAGATTAAGCTGACAGACTTGCCTGTCCCCCCAGGGACCCCGCTCTCCCATCCTGAGCCTTCACAGAAGTGTTTCCACACTCCGCTGGCCTCCCCCCTCCCTACCCTTTCTGTGACAGCAGGGTCTCTGCATCTGAGACGTTTCTGTCCTTTTCCAGGCTGGACGGCAGGCCCCGGGCTCAGCTCTCCCACCTCCTGTGGACCACCTCCCCCTCCAGCTGGGACCCGTGCCTCCTTCACGAGGACAAGGACCTGCTCTAGTCTGCTTCCCAGTGTTTCTCTAGAGCCTGTGGCTGGCCCTCAAGACAGGTGAAGCAGTGTCCTGGTCCCATGTCCCTGGTGCAGGTGACAGGCTCTGGGTTTGGCTCCCCTGTGGGGTACACTACCTTTGGGGGACCCATGGTAGGTCCAGTACTCAGTCTCTGAAGCATAGTAGGGATCTGGAGAGTAGGCTGGACTGTATTTGGAGGCCTGGCTGATGTCCTCACTGGTTTTGCTTTTGGTTGCTGTCGACAAATCACCTGCAAAGGACCCAAAGAGAGAGCTTCAGGGAGGCAGAGTGTCCCAGAAGAGTGTCTTGCACACTGTTTCCCTGTCTCGGCCAGGCTCTAGCCCGGGGAGTGAGGCTACTTCGAGGCCCGGGTCTGGGGCATGGAGCATGGGAGATGGAAAGGCACTGAGGCCAAGGCCCACATCTGACAGCTGGGAATCTGAACACCCCGGGGGGCAGGGGCTTGCTCAGGACCACACAGCCAGTGAGACTAGAACTGGCTCAGACCCAGCTCACAGCTCCTTCTGCCATAGTCCAAGGACTCCAGGCGTGCTCCTAAGTGAACACTAAGGCCGCGGCTCCTCCAAGCAAGATTAGACCTGTCCCCGGTGAGCCCTTGCCCTTACCTCCCTCACCCTCTAGAAGTCCGCCCTATGGTGGATCAGGTCAGCCTCGCACCGAAATGCCACATCCTGCTTGGGGAGACCATGTGACCCAAAGGAAGGAGCACTGGGCAGGGAGTAAGCAATGGTTCTGTTCCCAGGCCTGCCACTTAACTCCGGTGGAACACGGGGAAAATCCTTCCCCTTTCTGCCTCAGTTTTCTCAGCTGTGGCACGATTGGTCACTTGGCTCAGGTGCCGTCCAGTTTCAAGCTTCCATGTAAAGCCTACAATGTGGGATGACCTTCAAACCTACCGCAGGCACAAAACCTCCCAGAGAAGTGACTTTAGCACATCCCCAAGACTGGCAAGAGGCTGACTAGGGTGGAGAGAGGGCTGGGGAAATGTGCGGGGCTTCCACATAATTTCTCAGGCGAGAAGCCCTGGGGGCAGACACTACACTCCCTGCAGTCAGGGCAGCAGAAGGCCCGGGGATCGCCCTCAGCCAGCGCCAGCCAGTGCCTCCTCCCTCAGCAACTTGCTTCCAAAGCTTTCCCGTCCTCTCTGATGTGGGTCCCGGGCAGCTCCTCCCACCCCTGCCAATGTCACTCAGCGCTTTCATCCGCCCTCTTCCCACTCAATCCACCTCCACCCCAGAATCCCTGCTTTGGTGCCTCCTCTCAGAGCAGCCTAGAAAATCCCACACGGTCCTGAGGGGCTTGAGACCTGGGGGCCGCTGCTGGATGCAACTGCAAGCTACCTTTGTCAGGGTTAGTGCCTCTGTGTGGCTACATGGGGCACTTGCTGTGTCCTCTCCAGCCACACATAGGTGTGCACGTGGTCACGGACTCACCTGGACCCCAGCCTCGCCCCTTCCAAAACCAAGGCCGTTTGTCTAAATAGCAGGGGTTCTTAAGCACCCAGAACCACTGTTTAGACTTGTACGACTGCCGCCTCCACCAGCGCGGTGAGTTCAGACCCCGGCACAGGGCTGCTCCTGCCGGCTCCAGGCTCCACCAGTTCTGTGCTCTGCTGTTATCCAGCCAGACCCGCAGGCACGTGAGGGTGACAGGGTGACAGCTGCGCCTCTGCACGCACCACTAAGGGATGTGCTTATTCAACTGAGGCGCCATCAGTGCAAGAACGAACAGGTCTCAGTGATGAATGACTGAGGTCAGGCCTTTCAGGGTCATGGTCATTTGACAGGTGAGGACACCAGACAGCAGGGAAGAGGAGTTGGGGAGGTGGTGGCAAAGGCTTTAGGGGATACGAGGCCTTCCTTGCTCTTTTGAAATGATACCGAACTCCTCTCCAATGTCACCTGGAGTGGTTGGGGGTGGGGGACAGTCAACAAGAAGGACCGAGGTGCAGCCTGGCATGTGTCCCTCCTGGTGACTCACGCAGAGCCATCCGCACACAAGTGAGCTGCCACCTCCCCTTGCCTGACTGTGCCCTCTCTGCCTCTGACCGTACCATGCCGTTTGTAGATCGGGGGTTTCCGGTAGATGTTACTTTCTCCAGCTGCCAGACAGACCCAGAAGGGACAGCGGGGAGGAGAGAGAGAGAGACAGGAGAAAAGGAGACAGGAGTCGGTCAGTTGGTCTCAGAAGAGAGAGATGATCAGCAAGTTCTCCCCAGGGTCCACCTTCTTTCCCCTGGTGGACTTCCTCTTCTGGAGCTGAACCTCCAACCTCATACCATCAGGTTCCATGGAAGGGGAAGGGAGAGGAAAGGATGGATTCACATGGTGCTGAGGAAGGGTCGTGGGGCTCGAATGGTGGGCATGCAGGCTCAAGGTGGGCATGTGCTCAGCAGGACCCCATGCAGGAAGGTGTCCAGTGCTGCCACCCAGTGGTCCCACCTCATTCCATGTGAAAGTCCCCAGAGTGCTGCAGCCAAGGTTCAGCATTTCCTCCCTCCCCCTCCCTCAAAAACAGACAGGATGGGACCTCGCTGGGGCAGTTGAGAAAGGTGTGCGTGAAACAGCAGGACAAGCTCCGGGGGAAAAGTGAGAGGGAAGTAAAGGCCTGAGCTCAGAGTTGGGAAGGGTGATATCTTGTCCGAACTGTACCTACAAGGTCACCTGTCACTCTCCCTTATGCTTGCTACCTCTAGCCACATGGGCCTGCTGCCAGTTCCGTGTTTCAGGGCCTTTGCGAAATTAACCCTTCACTCATTTGCCTGCTCATTTATGATCTCTCTCCTCACATGAGAACATACACGCCAAGAACGCAGGATCAGGGCTGGTTTGAGCACAGTTGTAACCTCGGGGCCCTGAACAGAACCTGGCTGTATAGCAGGAATAACAGAGGCTCAGGGCAGCGAAGTACCTGGCCTGAGGTCACAAGCTTACAGACAGCAGGATGGGCACTCAATCCCAAGGGTTTTGATACAAAAGCCCCTGCCTTTCAGCTCTGTTCTTGCCACATCCCATCAGGGTCCTTAGACATTTGGGGCACTTCCCCGGGCGGCTTCCTGGTGGTCTTGACCAGGGCTGGTTCTGTCATGTGGGATGACGAGGGCCAGTGGATGTGTCAGGGCTGCAGGGTGGGTTAGTGTGGTGACTGGTTGGGGGGGGGGTCCCCTGGAACCGGCTTCTTCTCTGCACAGGGGTGGGGTGCTGGCCACCCCCTGGAGCATGCACCCACGCTGGGGATTCCAGCCAGCAGCCTACCTGGGATGTGAAAGTGCTTGGGAGCCTGGTAAGAGGTTGGAGTGGAGGACCTCACGTCTAACTGGCTATGGTATGGAGAGCTCCGGCCACTCTCGGGCCCTGGAGCACGCAGGCAGTGGTCCCCAGAGAGAACAGAGGCATAGAGAAAACAGGCATTAACGCGGCAGCAGTTACGGCAGCAGTGAAGGGATGAGAGCAGGAATGGAGGGGAGGCGGCTGTGCATTCATGCACGATGTCTGCAGACACAGGCTTGACCCTGTTTTATTGCTTCACAGCAAAGTCAGATTTTGTGGGTTGTAAGAATCAACTCCACCAAGCTTCAGGGAGGTGCCTTGCCCTGCCCCTCTTAGCTCCCACCCCCTCCCCACTGGCTCTTCCCTTAACTGCTCGGTTGGATTTGCCCCTAACCTCAGGGCCGGCTATGGGCAGCCTAGGTTGGGTGGGGCTGGGCTATTGGGCGAAGGCCAGGCCGCAGCACCGTTCCCTGTCCTCTGGTTCTATCCTCTGGACAGGGCAGGCCTAAGGATGAAGACTGAAGTGTCTTCTTCCAGCCAGGGCCATGGGGCTGCCTGCCACACGCCACTCCTAGCATCTCACCACCCACCCTCCCATGGCTTCTCTTCCTGTCCCTGCTAAGGGCATCTGCGGGGACTCAGTGAGGCCCAGCCAGTCACCTGAGTGGCCACAGGCCTGCAGGACCATGCTGTGATGGATACTTCAGGGAAGCCCTGCTCTGCTTCTGCAGCTGGGCCCGTCAAGCCCTTAAGTCATTCCCCTGGCTCTTCCTGTGGCCCCCGGGGTCTTCCTCCCTCCTTACCAGAGCGGTAGTAGTGGTGAGGGGAGCGGGAGGAGGTGGGGGACAAGCCCTGCCGGCTGTAGGTGGGGGAATCGATGTACCCCGGGCTGGAGGCCCGTCTCTGCCGGAGGTCCAGGTTCTCGTAGATGTCCTGGGGGAAGAAGCAGGCTGTGAGTAAGGCCAGCAATTATAATAGGTGGGCCTGTGGCACAAGGGTCTAGCAGGCAGGTGGGGGAGTGGCAGGGAATCCGGGATCCTCTGGGCTGACGCATGGGGTTGCTCTTCTGAATGCAGGAGCCCCCTCCCTGAGTCACACGCGTGGCCCGAGGAGGGCTGCAGAGAACGTCCAGGGCCCTCACCCATTACTCACAGGCCCTTCAATGGAACCTGTGGGTCAGGGTGCCTGGAATCCTGGCCAAAGGTCACGTAAGCATTGGAGGTCATCTCAGACTTACCCCCAACCCTGCTACCTTTTATGCCACCGCCACTTTCTCCAGACCATGCTCCTGTCTCCCTCCCTGTTGCTGCCCTGGATGGGGGAGCCCCTTGGGAGGCTGCGGAGGGGTGGACTCAGGGGTCTGCTTGGTCAGCATAAAGAGACGCAATTCTATAAAAGGTCACCCAAAGCAGCTTAATTACCTGGGAGTAGGGGGATAACGTTCCCAGTGACTTAGAAGCGCAGAGTGTGAAGGCAGCCATGGAAGGAGCGAAAGGAGAGAGAGGCACGCACAGCAGTTAAATGGTTCAGCAAAGAGAGGGCCCCACCGCCCCTCCCTCTCCCTCACCGGGAGTTACAGAATACCAGCAGTGCTAACAGGTGGCAGGAAACCTTGAGATTATGCTCCTTCTGAAAACGAGAGACCCCAGGCCCAGGATGGGGACAGATGGCATGGGGCCTCTCAGTGAGGAAGTGGCAGGGTCTTCCCCTGGACCCAGGCAGAAGCTCAGGGTCATTTCATGACCCCTCCCTATCTCTCTACAAGTTCATGGCCCCTCTGTGGTTCATGAGGACAATGCCCAGGGCTGGGGACCCAAAGGGGGAGGGGGCAAGCCAGGGCCAGGCTCAGCCAACAACGTGGGCATTAGGCCAGTGGGTGTGCGGTAGGCTGGACATGTATTGTCTGGCTACAGAGAGCGGCTCAGCCCCAGCACGTCGGGGCCAGGCCTGGAGGCCGCTCGGCACTAACCTAGCTTTCCTAACTTTCCAAGGCCAGCCAGAAACGCAGGTTCTTATGTGACATCTCCCAGCGTGTAAATGTTAAAAACTAACTTACATTTTAAAATATATGTTGTGAAACAAAATAAATCTGGGGGCTGGCTGCAGCCTAGGGGCTCCAGGGCGCCATCTCTGCTGTCGGGAGACTCGGCTTCCAGCAAACACTTGGGGTCCCTTTTTTCTGGTCCATTTCAGGGGCCAGAACCCAGAGAGTCTTGGAACCAGACTCCCAAGCCACAGGGGACCGAATCCCTTTAGAGAGGAAGGGGGCAGTGGGGGAGCAGGGATAAGAACTTGGGTCTGTGCCCCCCCAGGTCAGGGATCCTTCTGCTACAAACGAATGGTCTCAGCCCCGGGGCCTGGAATGGAGTTAGAAACCTGCTAGGATATCAGCTGCCAGACCTCCAGGGCAGTGGCCACGCTGCCTTCTTCGGAGAACACTTACTCTTGTCCAGCAACCATTTAATTATTTTAAAAGCTATCTGATGCCCAGTTTTTATGAGCTTCTGTCTTGCTGTGAGCATAGGGTGTCAGACCAGGTGCTCAGAGAACCTACTAACCAGGGATTATAAACCCAAGTGGCCAGCCAGCATGGCAGGGGAGGAGAGCCCTGGGCTGTGTATAAAATTTCTCTACTCAAAGAAAAACAACAGGTCAGGTGACAGTAGTTACAGGTTCTTGGCTGCAATGTTGGGATTCTCAGGGAGTGGGGGGACCCAGGAGAATGGGAGGCCCGTGTCCAGTCTGTTACGGGCACTGCTCCCCAGCTCCAGACGGTGGAAATGCCTGGTGCTCTACTTTTTCAAGAAATCACTTGATTTTTAAATGTTGATGGTACATTCCGGTTTAAAGGAGTCTGGGGGCCATCACTGTGGAGGACACGATGTCTGTGATAGAGGGGATTAGAGACCTCACAGGCCCCGATTGCCTCCAGCAGCCCCTGAGAGAGGAGCGAGACACCATACCTCTCCATAGCCACATCTCTCCAGCATCTCATCAGACGTGTATCTGGAATGAGGCTCGTAGGAAATGAGGTCGGGGCGTTGTACCTCGTAGATGGACTTAACCTTGGGGAGAGCCGCCAGGTCTTTGTAATTAAGGATCTCATTCTCCACTTTAGCCTGGGGAAGAGGGAAATGGACAGAAAAGCAGCAGACAGATAAGAGGGAAAGGAGAGAGGAAACAGAATCCAAGCGTAGGGAGAACGAGCTTCCCCAGTCCACTAAAAACAAACCTTTAGGGTGGAATTAGAAGACAGGTCTTAGAGGCCATGCATTCCCACAGGGCTCACACTGACTGAGCGCACATGAGGTGGAGGGCCCTGTGCTTTACTTTTGCAGGGGTCCACAAACTACAGCCCGTGGGCCACATGTGGCCTGCCGAAAACATATCCGGCCCGCTGGGTGTTTTTGCCAACGCTGCCTGTCCTGCTTAGCAGCCGACTCATCCTGGGCCCGCAGTGTGCATTGGGGACATGCTGAGGGACAGTGAACTGGCCCCCTGTTTAAAAAGTTCGAGGACGCCTGGTTTAGAGCAAGCTTCTCCAACCTGCGGCCACAGGCCACATGCGGCCCAGGAGGGCTTTGAATGCAGCTGAACACAATATATATATATATATATATTTAGCTCCTCAGCTATTGTTAGTGTGAATGTATTTTATGTGTGGCCCCAGACAATTCTTCTTCTAGTGTGGCCCAGGAAGCCAAGAGGTTGGACACCCCTGCTTTCATAGGTTTTATCTCCTCCAAATGTTACGATGCCTCTGTGAAGTGTCAATGTTATTCCTATTTCCCGATGAAGAAATTTAGGCTTAAAAGCTTCATCAACTTGCTCCACTTAGCCATTAGGTTTGAATCCAGTCTGAACTACGCAGCCTGGGTGCGGGCTGCCTTCTGACCCACAGAGTGAAGACACTTCATTCACAGCATCCTTGAAGAAGATGACGGACGAAGGTGGCAAAGACAGAAATAACCACGACAGAAAACACTAGCTAACATGGGGTGAGCACTTAGGAACCGGATTCTGTCTGAACTCCCTTATATGGGTCAACTTAGTTAATCTATTCAGCCCCAAATCTAATAGTAGATACTAATATTATCCTCGTTTTGCATATGGAAACAGGCACAGAACAATCAATTAACTCCAAGGTCACACAGCTTATAAGGAGCAAAATCAGAATCCAAACCCAGCCAAGTTTACTCTGAGAGCCTGCCCGCTCCAGTGGCCTCTCCTAGTCCCCAACTGGGGCGTTCACTGGCTTACAACTGTCAAAGGGCTGCACCCAGAAAGCCACTCCTTCTATGGAATGGAACTGAGCCCCTGCCTACTCCCTGACTTCGTCTGAGTTTAGCCTTTCAGAAGCGCATGACTGCGGAGGCAGCTTCCCCTTGCACAGGACAGTCCACGTCTGGTTCCTGAAGCCACCACCTTGCCAGGTCGGCATCCTCCTGCCATTCCTTCTGTGACCAGGTCTCTGCTGTGGTTAACCAGGACTGACATCCCCCATAACTGCTGTGGCTCACAAGGTCCTGAGGTGAGGGAAGTTAACAGAGGCCACCAGATAGGGAATCCGAGGAGACTGTTATCCTCCTAAAGTTCTGCCAATGCTTCCAGGGCCAGGTGCATCTCAGGGCCAAGACTACTGTAGAGAGAGCAGCTTTCATAGAGACCTTAGAAGCGTTGCTATTCCATACAAGTCCCAAGGCCCTTCCAGTATCCCATCCTGTCCCACCCCACTGCTGTTTGGGCGCTGTGCTGTTCATTCCCTCTGCTCCTAGCTGCACGGCCCACTCCTCCTTGCTCTGATCTAACTCCGAGGGCTCATGGACTGTGTCACTGTGTCCCTGGCTTTTCACCACGGAGTGGGAGGTGAGTGGGGAGAGAGGCTGGGTAACGGGCTCCTTGTGTCTGCCCTTCCCTAGCTAGGGTTCGCCACGGCTCCTGTCTGAGGCTGCTGTCCACAGCTCCGCTCTTAGGCTGAGATTGGTGACAACTTCCTGTTCTTGTAGTCTCAGGATGCCGCACTGTGTGGGTCCCCTAACCCTGCTCACACCTCTGCAAATGGTCCTTCACCTCCCCCCTCCCCCCCGTTACACCCTTTGGGGTGTGCCATCTCATTTCTGACAGACACCCTATCTGTCCCAGGTTTGGAGTGTGTGGGTAAAGGGAAGCTTATTAGCAGAGTTCACTTGCTGAAGTAGCTGCTGCCTTTTGTTCTGGGATGTTAGATCCTGACCTGCAGCACTCTGGGCATCTTGCAAACTTGTCTCGATCTGTTAATATTCATCTCAGCACTACTCCAAATGGCAAAAACACTACATTTATATTTCTTCCTATAACTGCCTGTTTCTAGGTTACAAATGAGTTTATAGTGATTGCATAGAGGCGTCCTAACATAATTAGTGAGGAAGGCAGGAAGATACCACGTAGGACTGGTCCAAGTCCAGCCAGCCGAAGATGATTCTAGCAGTTAGTAGAGGATGGAGCAGTTTGAAAGCATGAAAGAACCTGACCCCTCCAAATTCACTGATAATTCTATTTTAACACCAAACCTCAGTACAGTACTTATGAAAATTAAACCAACACTCATCTTTCTGCTTGTTATTGGCTCTCTCAAACATGGCTGGATGGATTCGCCCCTGAATTTGGAAGCCATGTTTGGAATGGTGTGACTTAAAACATGGCTCACGTGACATGTGCTGTCATTCCCCCGAGTAGCTGAACGTGAGGTGCCATTAAGGGGAAAGCAGGAGAATACAGGCGGGAGAACACGTGCCTCTTCTAGGATGTGGGGGTAACTGATCTCACTGTGCAGCCCCTGGTGAGAGGGCACAATGGCAGGTGTCCTCAGCTGCTGTTGTCCATCTGTAGTCAAGCTGCTTCTCACAGGGGCAACTCCATGAGTGTTCTTCCGGACTCCAGGTTACCATCATCCGGGCCTAACTTATCTCATAAAGGTCAGCAAGGCTCCTCAGCAGCACAGGGGACACCAGCCAGGGAGAAAGGCATCGCAGGGCAGCTCTGCATATCCTGAGCTCGCATACCCTGGTAACTCCTCTGGAGACAAGCTCACTTTTCTCAATGGCCTTCTCATGGTGTAGGCCCTGAAACGAAGCTCATTACTCCTGCTGCCATCTCTCTTGTTCTGGACAGGAATCCTCAATAAGTACAGCCTCTGATCAAAGTCGCTTGCCTTGGGAGCCACGTGGCAGTATTGACCCATATTGAAGTGGCTGGCAGTCAGCGATTACTCTTATATCACTTTTTCATTTGAACAGAGAGGAAGAAAGGAAAGGAAACGGTTCCATCCATGGGCATTATCCAGAGATCCAGGAGGAGATTGGATGTGGGTTTGGGGTAAAATAATGATCTACTGGTGGTGGGCAGGGCCCACTCAAAGCTGGCTGCTTTGAGCTGGTTTCTAGAGCTTCTTATAGGGCTTCAAGCTCTAGACAACCCTCCACCCCCCACCCCCACCCCCACCTCCACGTTTCTGGTCCTCTTGTTCCTTTGACTTGAGGAAGCTGACACTGTCTGGAAAGAGCAGACCGACATTTGCTCACTGTCAGGTCCTCTGCTCATGGGGGTGCTCTCTGGTGCTGTTTCGCCCACATCGCTGACCTCACTTCTGTCCATTGCTCAGATTTGAGCTTAAGTGTTTCTCCCTCAGGTTCTTCTCCGAATTGGTCCTAGGATGGATCATCACAGCACCCTGAACTTTTTCCTCCTAGTACTTAACAGAACTGCGACTGATTATCCACGGAATTATGTATTCGATGTTATACATCAGGTCAGTGCAGTTCACCAGCATCTCCCCAGAGCAAAACAGACACTCAGCACATGCTTGTTGAATGAATGAATGAATGAATGCATGAATAAGTGAGTTACATACCTAAGGGACCTGGCAATGATGAGTGTCTCTGTGTTTGAATGCCTCTGGGAATGGGAGCTCAGATGCATGCATGAGGTTTACTACAATCCCCAGACTTCCCACGTGATTAGAAAGCTCGTCTTAAAGTTTGTGAATCCTTCATGGCCTTATGTCTGCATTCAGATGGCTTCTTCCTCCTTTCTGGCTCTTTATCACATACCACTGTCTCCACATTGACATCCCACCCAATATCCACTCTGAATCCCACTCTGATCCCAGATTTGCATCTTGCCCTTGTCTCAGTGAGATCAAGGGGAGGGATGCGCATCGCACTGGGTTCGGTGCCTGTCAAGGGCTCTCACTGTTGTTGCATTTTCTTTCCGTGTTCCCACTAGAGACTGTATTATGCCTGTGACTCTGTGTTTACTAATCTGTGTGCTCCTTGAGGGCAGGGGCCGTGTCCTCCCTGTGCCCCACTGTATCCCCAGGACCTAGCAGAGAGCCTAGTGCAGGATAGGCCACACTAGATAGCAGCACATATCCGCTGGATGAACCCCGGACAACTGTCTCTGGCCGTCCTTAGAAACTGGTTAGATTCCAGGCTGGGGGAAAAGAAAGGCCTTTCGGTGTCTGAAAAGGGATACATACGCAGATGACTCGGTTGGGTGACCCAATGCTGGACCCAGGGGGTGAGATGGAAGTTTCAGACGTGCGCCTGTGCTGTGGGAGAGACAAAAGCAGGAAGGGTGAGAAGGGGCACCTCCCATTTGGTGGGGAGGTGGCAACGAGCTGTAAGAACACAGATCTTTACAGAACGTGAGCATTATTATTAAATATTGGCTCTCTGGCTAGCTCTGCACTTTCACTTTATTTTCTGCCTTTTAAATCAATGTCTGAGTATGAATGAAATAAAAACTGCACAGGACTCTGGGCTGTTGGAGTGGATATGGATTTGTTTTTTTTTTTACATATTTGCAATTAGCCTTTTAGATAGGATGTTACTCATAAAACTTTTCATTTTAGGTTATCCTGGTCAAAAATGTATTTAGTTTCAATGAGTAATAGTGGTTAGTACTCATTTCTCAGCGGTCTGTTTATACAAAACGTAACACTGGGTTAAACTTCATGTAATTGCACAATATGCTGACTCTTGATAGTGCATCCATTGCAAATTGATATTGACCGAAGTGATAAGCTTAAAAAAAAAAAGAAATCTCTAAACAGAGGCAATGATGGAGTAACGGCTCCCTTAGCAGAACAACACCGTGTCAATGTTGGTGCATCTCAGACAGTGGCAGCATGTTGTGTTTAAAGAGCAAACAGATTGGCAACCAAAGACCACTAGTGAGTTATGTGATTTTAAGGATCTCAAATTCCTGATCTGCAAAATGCTTGTCTTAGGGGTTGCTAAATTCACTTTCAGATTGTTCTTCCTACAACTTAAAAGCATCCAAAGTGGGGCTATATAGCAGTGTTTCCTGGACTGTGGTTTGTTAACTAGTGTGGCTCCAGGGAGATGAAGTTAGGTGGAACCTTTGATAATACTAAGTTGTAGAATGAGAAAATAAAATATACAATTCTATTTCAAGCCTCTCCAATCAAGGAGGAAGTCTTCATTTTCTTGAGAATTGCTAATTCCTCAACATGCACACCCCCAACCCCCACTTTTTAAACAAAGAGAGTACAGGCAAAATGATCTAGCTAGAAGTTCTAAGATTTACTCTTAAGAGTTATTTCATTTTCATTGAGTTTATCTTATGGTTATTTTCTAATTATAGCAAGTAATACTGACTTTCCACTTGGTGATAGAAGTTTTATTTTAAAATAAGCTTAGTTAAGTAAAAGGTAGTGAGCTGATTTAAAGAAAAGAGGAATACTGGGAAGCTGGGATGGCTTAGTGGGTTGAGCATCCGTCTTGCAGCCCAGGGGTCCAAGGATTGAATCCTGGCCCCAGCCCGTGCAGACCCATATGCTGAACTGGGGTGTGTCCCCAGTCCAGTTCTCACTGGGGGGAGCTCCATGCGGGAGGCCCCCACCCTGTTTCCTGCCCTGAGCAGCCCCACACCTGCCTGTGGAATGAAATTATGTAGAAAACCAATGATGTGCAACTATGGAGACTGCTATGGACTCTCCCCCTTCTCTCTCTGTCAAAAACAATAAAAATAAATCTTAAAAAAAAAGAGAAATATTAAGTATATAATGATACAGGTGGCCCACAGATATGGCAAAAAGCATCAGGATTGTAGAAGGATAACTGAAATTTGAGAAATGCCATCCAAGAGAAAAGGAGTGAGGAAGAAAAGGACAATTAGGTCTTCTTATACCTTACAAGGGAGAGGCTGTGGAAGAAACAAGGAAAAAGAAACTCATGGCTCAAAAGTAATTATGCACCAATAGACCAGCTCTTCAGTACAATTTACATTAAGTGAATGATATGGCAAAGGGGACAACCTTCAACCAGCTGGTCAGAAACTGTACACATGGGTGTTTTTGTGGTAGACTCTAAAAAGTAATTTTAATAGAGCCCTAAGAGACCAAGTTGATACCCTGGGACCAGAGTGTAGAGGCACCTTGCGGATCACTGAGTGCTCCCCAATACACACCCCAGGTAGCCCCTCCACTGTAGTTCTTGGACCACGCACCCAGAGTCACATTATGTCCTGGTACTTGTCAGAGCACAGTAATTCCGAGGGACGCAGACCTCAGCTGCCCTCGCATGTGCCTGCAGACCCCTTGTGCTTCTGTCTGGCTGCATTACTGTGGGTGAACCACTGCCCTCCTTAGACAGTGGTTTTCTCACAAGCAAAGCAAAGAGAAAATCCCTTGGGGTTCAAGGGACAATAGCTGTGAAGAAGCTCTGTAAGCTCTCAATTCCTGTGGCAATATTGACTATCATTATTAATAAATGACCATAGGCTGTGGTGTCTCAGGGAGGCTGCCATCTTGGTAAGCAATGGTTACTTTGCCCAGAAATAAACACTTAAAAACTCACATGAATACATTGCTGTTAGTTTTGAAAGTGCTCTCGCATGCAACATCTTAATCTCCTAAAAGCCCCATGAGACGGGCGTTAGCCTTAAGGCAATCCAAGGATACAGGCTCAGGCACACACTGAGGAATGACTCTGCTAAAGCATGGTCCTCCAACCTGTGGCCAAAAGGAGCTGGGCTGGTACCACTACCAGCTTGCTTACCTTTAACTTCTTCTCAGCCCGGGCAGCCTGCTTGCAGATGGGGTGCCAAACCTCAGAACCTAGGGGCCAGGAAAATAACACAGGCTGAGACCTCTCCTATCTAGCAGCATCCGGAGTCTCTCCCCCACCCTCCCTTGACAGCTCATGTATTGTCCTCTGTACAGCAACGGGGTGGGGGGTGGGGGGAACCCTCTTTTTCCCAGCTCTCTGCTGCTACATTGATACAATCACACATTCTTTTGGCCTGTCCAAATCCTACCTATTCCTCAAGGTCCACGTCTCCCACGACATCTTCTAGCAAATGTTCTTACCTGCCAGTGGGGAGTGGCTTCTCTCTCCTCTGTGATCCATAGTTGTGTGTGTGTCTCTCAACACATACAGCCTTAAATCATAAGCTTTGTGACTTATCGTCCCAACTAAATGAAGAGCCCTCCCTGGGCAGGAGCTTTATTCATTGCTGGATCTCCCTCAGCATTCAGCGTGGGGCTCTGCCCTCAGTGCAGGCTCCATACCGGTTTGTGGTGTGAATAGATGAGTGGACGAGTGCTGTGAGTGACACATAGCAGGTGGCCAATAAATATATGTTGAATGAATGCATGGCAGTGGAGGTGAAGTAAGTGACAGACCATGGTGAATGCCAGTCTTCCTTTCTCTTCAAAGACTTATGACAGTTCATCAGAGCTATCACATTTAAGGGAAGGATGTGTCATGATGTATATTCTGCTTAAGAGCATTGTCTTGACCTGTTAATTCCTAAGAGACCACAGCGTCTACAAATTTAGTATATAGTGTGTCATGATGTATATTCTGCTTAAGAGCATTGTCTTGACCTGTTAATTCCTAAGAGACCACAGCGTCTACAAATTTAGTATATAGTGAACGCCCACATTTTATTGTGGGTGGGAATCCAGTTGGCTGGCCCCAAGTTGAGAGGCCAATTTGGAAAGGCATGAACAACAGGTGGCTGATCACATGTTGAGAAAGAGCCCCAAATATTACACTCGCCCCAAAGAGGGGACAGGTGTCCTGGATTAGAAGGAAAATAGGAACATATTATCCCTCTGGTGCCATTCCGCTTGCAACCAGCCCTAAAAGGAAAGGAGCCAGCAAATGGCTAGATTCCTGAGCACCCAGATGGCATTTGTTTGTCTGACTTTGTTTTTAGGGTATACTTGCCATTATGGTTTGTTGCCTGGATGGAACGCTTAGGACTAGAATACGGGCAAAGCAATGGTGGGTAGTAATTAGACTGGAAAGCGTGGTGAAGAGCAGGTGGGTCTTAAGAAGCCTGGTTCTTGTCTCTGCTCAACCCCTAACACCTCCTCTCTGTGGGCCCCATTTTCTTCATCTGAATAACAAGAGTATTCCTAATAATTCCACAGGAACTTAACTCCTTCTAGGTACAGTGCAATGGCTCTCAGAGCCCAGTAGAGGGACCCTGGGTCTGCAGCCTCAAGCAGCAACCTCAGGGTGTGCCCACTACGGAGTGGTGGGTGGGGATCCTTGCTCCAGGGCGTTATTAGAGAGAGCATTTCCGGGTTCTTTCTGAGTTGGGGCTGAATCCACCAGGACTTGTTTACCACAGTGGCTCTGGCAGGAAGCACACGTTATAGGTCACTGTAGGAAATGGATGGACACAGATGTTTAAGAAGATCAGGAGATTAAGTGAAAGAAGCATAGGGAAGGTAAAGGGTCAGGTGGAAGTTCTCATGGGGGGAATAATGTGTAAAGGGAGGGGGTCTGAGGAGATGGATTCTCCATGCCATTGACATATCTGTTCTGAAATAAATCTGAGCCATAAATGGCTTTAGCATTCTTCATACAGGAAAGCAGGTTTATATAAGAAGTGGGGGGAGGGGAGGGGGCACCAAAAGGAAGAAAGAAAATATAATTAGAGAAGTCAGAAGTTTGGGAGTCAGCAGTGTATCATTTAAATTAAGGAGGGAAGGCATCTGTTGGTAGTTAGCAAGAAACTTAAATAAATGAAAGTAAGAAAAGATGATTTGTTCATGAAGACCCCCATGGAATATGGTCTGCTGAGCTTCTGCCATTAGTCAATAGCTCAACAAGGTGACCTTGACAGAAAGACAACAGAGTGAAGGAGGTATTCTCTTCCATGGTTTTATCTCCAGAGCCCAAAACAGTACCTGCCTCATGTGTGTTTAATAAAGAATTGAATGAATGACTGGTTGGATCTCACCTTTGTATTTTAAAAGAAGACACAGTGTGATAGGCACCCAGTGGATGATGGTAACCAGAAGGGAGAGGGGACTCAAAAGTAGAACATAAGGTAGACTTTTCCCCATGAAGAAGAGAAGATGTAACAGAAGAGTGAAAGGGGTTTAAAGATATATTTTAATGTGTCTCTTGTGGGAAGAGGGCATAACTCATTCATCAAGTCTTGTAAAGTAGAACAAGAACCAAAGGCAGAAGTTTCAGGGAAGGAAAATGTAACATCTGAATATTGAATGGGCTCGTTCTGCAACTGAGCTCCCGGTCCCTGGAAGTATGTAAGCACATGCTTGGGTGGGTAAATGCTCAGCAGGCATATTGTCAAGGAGAGGCATCATGTGGTAGTTACACTCACGAACATTTACTGTGCCTCCCAACTGTGGAGATTCTCTGTTTCTATCTTGAGAGGATTCTCGGTATAGAGACATAATTGTTTGCCCCTATCCAATGATCAAGACTAGAATGTAAGCTCTATAAGGAGTGGGATTCGTTGTGTCTTATCTACAGATATAACTGCTAGGACTGCAGATTCTTAGTTAATACTCACTGAGTAACACCAGAAACATGATATTCTATTTTAGGCCAGTTGAATTCTTTAAGCTGGGTTCAGAGATTAGGATGAATGGTAGAATCAGGATTCTAATTTGACAGCTACAGTTTCAGATTGGGCATCTATAAGAATATTCATTAGACTGGGGTTTGTTGAAGTGTGTGACTTGGAGGCCACCTGTCTAGCAGCCTGTAAAATGCAGATTCCTGGGTCCTCAGAAGAGCCCCTGATGTCAATTTCCTGGAGACGAGGCCTTGGAATCTGTGATTTTAACACTAAATCAGGGGACTTTTGACACTAAATTGGAGAACCACCAAGCTAAATACCAGTTAAAACTCCAAATTTATTCCTTTGGAATGTCATGGGATAAAGAAATCAATTTTGTAAGACAGGAGTCTTCAAGTTCTTATAGAAATTGAACATTTTTTGCTGGTCCCACAAGTCATACTCTCCTCCTTTGAGACTGTCACCCACAACGACAGGTTCTGCAATTCAAACCTCCTGTAAAGGTTATGGAAGTGAAGGATTAGCAATTTCTGTATCAGCTGACTCAGATAGAGATCTAAATCTCCAAAATTATTCCTCAGCAAGGAATTAAGGCTGTTTTCAATCCTCAGCAGAGTCAGCATTCAGTCTTACCCAACTGGTTAGAGCACACCCACACCTGTAACACATTGAACTACTGAATGTTTGGGAACCCACCCACCTCTCTGCTGGACCTTGAAATTCAATTTGCCAACTCTTTCATTGTTTTGCATTAGTGGAGATTTTAATGCCAAAGCTGGAGCTAGTACCATAGTCTTCCAGAATGCCCAGCAGGGTTACAAATACAGCAGTGACTGTAGCTGACTCACCAAAGATTTTGCTAGGGCAGCACAGAGTTTTGAATATGGATGCTTGGAGACCCTGCAGGTGGCTGGCAGCCCTCCCTAGTGCCTGCCACCCAGCCCTTCTCCCTCACTGAAGCAGTTTAAGTAGCCAGTTACATTTTCAATCCCTGATCCTAGTCAGAGTGTTCTCTCACAGGAGGTTTCTTCTCCAAATTTCTCTTGATCACAGCAGGGTGAGGTTTCTGAGTCCCGCCTTAAGGTTAGTATGCTACCTTTGTGACACAGACTTGCTGGGACCTTGGAATGGCTCCTTTAAAATCCTCACCCAGATAAACAAGTATGGTATATCCATAGAGTGGAATATTACTCAGCCATAAAAAGGAATGGAACACTAATACATCATGGTACCATATGAATCTAGAAAACATTATACTGAGTGAAAGAAGCCAGACACAAAAGGCCACATAGTATATGATTCTATAGGAAATATCCAAAGTAGGTACATCTGTAGAGATAGAAAGCAGAATGGTGGTTTCCAGGGCATCGGGGTAGGGAGTGGGGAGCAAATGCTTAATGGGCATGGGGTTCCCTTTTGGGAAGATGAAAATGTATGGGAACTAGATAGAGGTAGTGGTTGCATAGCATTGTGAATGTACTAAAAGCTACTGAATCGTACATTTAAAAATGGTTAATTTGATGTTATGTGAATTTTTGCTTCAATAAAAAATCAACCCCCTCCCCCCCACCCCCTCACCAGAAGGTGGACTGTGTCTTTAGGCCACAGGGTACTCTTCACTTGTTATTAAAGGCTCCAAACTCAGCAGAAGGGAGAAGAATGAGCCCTCTGTTGACTCTGACATGTAACAACAATATCATCACTGTCCGAATCTTGGGCACTGGTAAATTTTCACTACATTATCAGGCCACCTATGCATTGTTTAATGTAATATGCTTAAGGGGGTTGAATGCTGGTCACATCACTTATTAACTACATCGCCTACAGCAAGTCAGTCACGTCTCTGTGTCTTAGTTTCCCCATCTATAAGATGGGATGATAATAGTACTCGCCTCACAGTTTCATTGAGCAGATTAATGAGTTAATATAGTAGTTCCCCCCTTATCCGCGGTTTCACTTTCTGTGGTTTCAGTTACCTGAGGTCAACCATGGTCTGAAACTATTAAACGAAAGTTCTAGAAATAAGCAATTCATAAGTTTTCAATTGCGTGCTGTTCTGAGTATCATGAAATCTCAGGCTCTCCCATTCCACCCTGTCCGCAACATGAGTCATCCCTCTGTCCAGCATATGCAAGCTGTATGCACATGATCTGCCCATCAGTCACTTAGTAGCCCTCTTGGTTATCAGATCAAATGTTGCAGTAACTCAGTGCTAATGATCAAATAACCCTTATTTTACTTAATAAGGGCCCCAAAGTGCAAGAGTATCAATGCTTGACAATTCGGATAGGCCAAAGAGAAGCCACAAAGTGCTTCCTTTCAATGAAAAGATGAAAGTTTTCTACTTAAAATGGCATTTTATCATCTTGCAGTATCACTAAAAAAAAAAAAGGGTGAGTATAGTACAGAGAGACCACATTCACATAACTTTTATTATGGTATATTGTTATAACTGTTCTACTTTATTTTCACTTATTGTTGTTAATCTCATTGTGTTTAATAGATAAATTAAAGTTTATCCTAAGTTTGCACATATAGGAAGACACACAGTATATATATATAGGATTCAGTACTATCTGTGGTTTCAGGCACCCACTACCACTGTACATGTAGAGTCAGAACAGTGTCTGCCTAGAGTAGGCACTAGATAAGTGTTAGTTGTTTTTGTTGTTATGATTATTATCTCCCCTCCCCTACCAAAAAGAAGATCTGTTTGCCAGGATGCAGTGTGGGTTAGGGAAGGAGCACGGAGGGACTCGCAGGGGTGGGCAGTGTTTCCTCCTCTACTCCCGTAGCTGGGGTCTGCAGCGAGCTGAGGATTGGCTGTGCTGGTGGACTTGCTAAGTGTAAGCTGGCGTGGCTGCCAGGCCGCCCTCCTGGGAGGTGGGCTTGGGCCCAGGGATGAGAGCACCTCAGGAGAAGTGGAAAAGACCAATTTGCCTGGAGCTGACATGATTAAGTGGGCTTGAAGCTTAATAAAGAGGCTGAGCGACAAACGTGCTCAGCTACCCTGAAGCTGGTTACCATGGAGCACATCAAGTGGGACGAGGAAGGGAGAGCGGCCGAACGGAGGTGCCGAGCAATTCACACGAAAGAACCACTGCGGAACAGAACAGTTAGGACAGGAATGAGAATGTGTTGAGTCCTGAGTAGGTGTGAGACATTAAGTACTTTATTTCTTCTTATTGTTATTATGATAAGTAATATTTAGAGAGTACCTGAGACAGGCTTTATGCTACACACTTTATAACAATAGTATTTAACTAAAAAACAATGATCATAAAAACGAATGCTAACATCATGAGCACATATGCTGAGCCCTCTGCTAAGTGTTATTAATAATGATGATAATATTGACAATAGCCAGCATTTATTACATCAGGGGTGTCAAACTCAATTAAAACACAGGCCATTTGGTGCAACAGGCAGGATTCACGTGACCACATCACATTTACAAACATCGCCGGAACTGAGTCAGCGCGTTTATACAGCCCCCAGGCCCCCAGGAAAGGCACTGGGCCACGTGTATACTCGTCTTCAGTAGTTAAAGGGTTAACGAGGGAATTGTGTGAATGGTATTGCCTCGATCTCCCCTAAGCGCTATTTTCTTCATAACAATTTTTTCTATTTTCTTTTTATTTCAGAGCATCATGGGCCACAAAAAATTACCTCGGGGGCTGCCAGTTTGACACCCTTGTATTAAAGGATGGCATCATAGGGACTGGCTATTTCTACACTACCACGTGTTTATCATGAGCTCAGGATCTGTGCTAAGCCTTTACTAGGCATTCACTCCTTTAATCCTCACCACACCTTTGTGAGGTGAGGCCCATTGTTATCCCTGTTTTCAGATGGTGAAACTGGGGCTTAGGAGCTCAGATATTTTGTCCACCCAGGTTTGGGAGTGGGCATGTGACCAAGGTCAGGCTCTTTGCAGTCTCTCTAGGACTTCTGTGCTGCCCCTCTGTGTCCACAGAGGCAGCCAGTCTGGGGCAGGAGAGGATGAGGCCACACACAAGAAGCAGCAGGGAGAAGAACCCTCTCCTGACAGCCTCGGGCCCCTCAACCCAGCCAGGCTGCTCCTAGGCGCGTCTCAGTTCCGTGGGCTGATCAATCCTCTTTTGCGTAATGTAGTTTGAGTTGAGTTTCTGCCTCCTAAAAAGTCCAGACTAATAAAACATCTCATTGAGCTAAAACACGAGTATCTGACAAGTTCTTGACTTGCCCGGCAGGCAATTTTGTTTCCCAGAAAATAGAGGAAGCAACCAGGGACATTGCTACTCTGGGCCTAATTCTGATGAACATGGACAGATTGGCTGGTGAAGTGGATGTGACATGTGACCGGTGAGAAAATGGCCACATCATCTGAAGTCTGTGGCGACTTGAGAGGAGCAAGTTGGAAACAGGATTTAAAATGCAAACTTTAAACTACAATGCTGTCATTGCTGTAGGATTCAAGATGCTTGGTAACCTTAAAAATATATATAAAAAATGAAAATTGTGGCTCATCAAAAATGAACATGTACTCTATTTTAAATGAAATATGCTTAGTAGAGTCAGACTAGGAAATGTCAATTTAACACAGTGGCAGGAAATGTTTGAAGAGTCTAAAATTATGTAGCAGAATTGGGAAAACATAAGATTTAAAGTTTTTAAGCATAACTCCTACAACCTAAGCTGTCAGTAGAGAGATCCAATTTAAAATAACGCTAAATTACTAAATTATAGCAACCAATACTATGTTAGTGCCTTTTAAAGTGTGGTTTGATGAGATGAGCAGATTACGACTGAAGGCTGGTGTTCCACAATTGGAAACAACGGCAACACCTCTCCTAAACACCTACTAACTCCGTGCACCTCTTATCCGGTACTTGTCAGAGGACAAGGAGGCCTCAGCTCAAAATCAGTGGCATTCCCAGCTGTGCCAGAAAGACACATCTCCTGGTACCAAGACCTTGTGTCGTCTGAACTAAAAAAAAAAAGTGATCTGAAATAGACTCAGTTATCCAAGAGAAGGGTATGGTGTAATTTTCAAAGCAAGCTTTGAGAGCTCTGTGCTGGATTTGCATTAACACAGAACTAAGGCTTTCACTTTCTTTTGGCCTGTGGACACATCTGATAATTTGATGAAATACAGACCCTCTCCTTGAGGAAACACACTTGCATGCAAACTTTGGCAAGCGATTTCAGGGGATTCATCAACTTCAGAAGGCCAACTATGATCCTCAGTTAAAAATTCCAATAACATGAAAGAAAACCACTTTAACCAAACCCTAACAAGACTGGCTAGTTAACCCTGGCCCTGGGAAATAACCTCTCTAAACTTTCTTTTTTCCTAAAATGCAGATACCAATGACTTTTGGTTATAGGGTTATGATGATTAAATGGGATATTACATTTAAAACTCTTAGTACAGTGCTTGGCACATAGTAAGTGCTCAACAAATATCAGCTGATGGAGTTTTATTTATTTATCTAGGAGTATTATTATTAATATTGGCAGGACCTATTATTTGTTGTTATTGTTGTTGTTGTTATTGTTACTACTAAAACTACTGCTATTAGCAGGACCCATATATAATTCCTTAGCAGAGCAGAGTTTGTCCTAGGATTTCATAAATGATTTCCTCTCTGGTGGATTTAGTTAAATATACAAATGATAACAGGGACCTGCTGTAAAATGTGTAGCTGAACTCCTGTGTTTCCAATGTTATTCCCTGTCTCAGGTCCTCACAACAAGGAGGTATTTAGTTTAGAAAGAAGGAGAGAAAAAAATGTCTTTTTTCTTGGGTACAGGCACATTTAATTAGAACAAGAGCATAATCTATCTCATGAATTACATTTTGGGTTTAGAGAAACTCCCACTGGTTCAGCAACTAACTTTTGCGATTTCAGTGTAAGTTTTGCCCTGAACTTGCAGCTTCTTGGCCATTATTTTGCTGCACAAAGTCAGTGACCTAATTCCCCAGTGCAGTCCAAATGAAGGGTTTGGACAACAAGCAGATGAGAAATCTGGCAGTTTTGAAAAAACAGTTAAAGGATTGAATGCGCCGTAGAACTTAAATAAAAGAAAACTTGCTCTTGTCTCCTGGGGCCTTGGAAGTTCTCATCCAGACAGACATCACACTTCTCCCAATTAGAGCCCACCAGAAAGCCATCACAGAGCAACTGGGATATAAACTGGCCCAAAGAACCTCCTGAGGCCCCGTCGCCAGTACCTTGCATTGTGGACAAGGCTGGGTTTATAGACTTCAAAGGCTTCCTAACACTCCCTTGAGTATGTTGCTTTGTGGAGCACTTCGCACCCTCACATTCATCTCTCCCTGAATATTCCTGAGGACCATGTGGAGTAGGCTTGCTCCCTGAGTGCCTGGTATTTGGGCTTGCCTCAGTCTCTCCACCATGCCATGCTTCCTCCTACCATGAGCCTTTGCATCTGCTATTCTCTCTGCTGTCATAGTCTTCCCTCCCCTCTCCACCCTCCCACCTCCTGCTCACTTTTGAGACCTTGACTTGACCAGGAGCACTATACGCTCTATTGTTCCCAAACTTTCCCTTCACAGCACTTATCACAGCTCATCATGGACTGTGTGCTCTTCTGTTTGATTCAAGTTGGCCTTCCCCTGCTGATAGTCCGCTGCTCCCCAGAAGCCAGCACACTTGCCTTGTTCATTTCTGAGCAACCTGCCCGTCAGAGAGCCTGCCACATAGCATGGCCTCCGTGTAAACGCATGAGTGAAGGACGGTGTAATTATCCCCGTTTTATAGGGGAAGGAAGAGAGCCAGAGAAGAAAATCACTTCTCAAGGTCATAGTCCTTTAGAGGAAGTGCTGACCCTTGAACCCAGAAGCCAGTTCTCGCCACTCCTGTGCTGCCGGGGAGAACAGCTTTCTTGCCATTTCCGGGGACTATCATTTCAAGTTTGGTGTCCCCCGCTCCGAGAAGGTGTCCAAGGCAATCCTGGGCCCAGCTCTCCAGGGTAGCAGAAGCCCCCGGTTGGCTGCCACCCCCAAGACACCCACACCCCAAGCCAGCATGATGCTAACGTTGGGTGGCCTGGCCCCCTCCGCATTCCAGGATCACTCAGCAGGTCCTTGAAGGCCCTGCAATTACTCCCACTCTCCCAGGAGCCAGGAGGGGAGGGGCGGGGATAATTATGGAGGCGGGTGACAGGCTCCTCTTCATCACCAAGAATATCGCCCACATCCTGGAGGTATTTATGCCCCAGGTTTGAGTGTACATCCTCTCTCATGATCACAAAGCTGTTTCCTTCATCACTTTTCCAGCACTCTGTGAAGTGCGGGTCAGAAGCAGGGCTCAGAAGACACTGAAGCTTGAGGATGGGAGCTCCATGAGGGCGGGGACTTGTCTGACTTGCTCACTGCCACCTCTCCAGTTGTTAGGACAGCACCAGGCACACAGGCCATGCGCAATGGGCACTTGTTAAAGGAATGAACTAAAAGCTTACCATGCATCAGACACTTGCTATACCTCTATATGATAGAGATCGTTAAAAGCCCATTTGACTGGCTAGGCAACCGAGATTTAGAGAGTTAAGAGACTCACCCAAGGTCAAAATTTAGGAAGCCATGGAGCCAGGATTGAAAGCACCAAATGGGGGAAAGACTAGGATTGGGATTTCAGGCAGGAAGGGGAAGCTATTGATTATTCTAGAGATGTAAATATGAGGGCAGTTCCAACACTAGGAAATGTTGGAGGTGGGGGAGAGAACACCATGCAACATGTTTCCAAACCAAGTGCAAAGTCTGGATTCCCTGGAAAAATATGACCTCACTTATAGCTGGAATATAAAACTGAAAGTTACAAAGACACAGAGACCTATGGACACACCCAATAACTTGGTGATTGCCTGAGGGAAG
>PVKE010012646.1:0-37924 GCA_004027555.1 Craseonycteris thonglongyai
CCTGGCTCAAGGGGGTGTGCTTCCCATGCAGGAGACCCCTAGCCCAGTTCCCGCCCTGCATGGCCCCTGCCCACCTGTGTGGAATAAAACCATGTTGAAAAACTGATGACATATAACTATGGAGACTGCTCTGGGCCCTCCCCCTTCTCTCTGTCTGTCTCTGTCAAAAACAATAAAATAAATCTTTTTAAAAAATAAAAAATAAAATAAAAAAAGAAGAAAACTGGAATAGCTATAATACATTAATGTCATAAGAAGTATATGTCATTAACTATTTTCAGTTTTTTGGTTTTGGAACTTTTTGGGGGGAGCGCTATTAATAGTTATCTGAAGTAGTATAGTATTAAATCTTATTGCTAGGAGAGGTTACTATAAAAAAGATTATATTCTGAAAGACAAATATTAATAAATGACATTATCTATAACCAATTAATTTAAAGTGTTGGCATTTAAATTACACACCAAGAACATGCACTATGCAGACACAGGTTTTTCTCTACATTTATTTTTCTTTATTGCAATGGATTATCTGATAAAGGTGCTGAATTACTACATTTGCTATACATATTATTAATAACTTTATTCAGACAAGAAAAAAAAAAAAGAGATGTCAGGGGAGGCTGGGATGGCTCAGTGGGTTAAGCGCTCACTTTGCAGCGCCGGGGACCAAGGATTGAATCCCAGCCCTATCCCTTGTGGACCAGTGTGCTGAACTGGGGAGCTCTCCCCAGTTCAGTTCGCTCTCTGTCTCTGTATCTCTCTGTATCTCTCTCTCTCTCTCTGTCAAAAACAATAAAAAATTAAAAAATTTAAAAAATTTAAAAAAAAGAGATGTCAGAGCAAAGAACACTGCCAGTTATAAAAAGGTAGTATTTCAGGGGTACCAGGATAGCTCAGTGGTTGAGCGCCTGCCTTGCAATCATAGGGTCTGGAATTTAGCTCCCAGCCCTAGCCTTGGACCCAGGCTCACCCCTGGGCCCAGCCCCAGCCCTGGCCCATGCAAACATATGTGCTGAACTGTGGCACAACTGGTAACCACTGGGATGGCTCGGCAGCAAGGGTTCCCACCTCTCATGCGGGAGGCCCACGGTTCGGTTTCTGCCCCATGCAGCACCACATCCTCCTGTGTGGATGGAAACCATGTAATACTGACACTGATGATGTGCAACTGTGGAGACTGCGCTGGGCCCTTTCCCCTTTTCTTTCTCTCTCTCTCTCCTTTCCCCTTATCTATCTATCTATCTATCATCTATCTATCTCCATCTCTCAAACAGTAGGAATAAAATAGAAATTTTTAATAAGTTATTTCATGGTAGAGGTCAATTATCAAGAAAAAACAGGGGAAGCCAGGATGGCTCAGTGGGTTAAGCGCTCACTTTGCAGCGCCGGGGACCAGGGATTGAATCCCGGCCCTGGCCCGTGTGGAACCATATGCTGAACTGGGAGCTCCCCCAGTTCAGTTCTCTCTCTGTCTCTGAATCTCTCTCTCTCTCTGTCAAAAAAAATAAATAAATAAATAAATAAATATAAAAAGAAAAAAGAAAAATCCTAAATGTTTACACACCTAATAGCAAAACTTCAAAACACATGAAAAAAATACTGACAGAACTAAAAGGAGAAATAGACAAATTAACAACTATAGTCAAAGACTTTACTACCTCCTTCAAAATATTTGTAGAATATGTGCAGAAAAATCAGTAAAGATACAGATTTGACAACACTATCAACCAACTTGATCAGGATGACATTTATAGAAAACACCACCGAAGAAGGTACACTACATTACCCTCAGGAACATACGGTACATAATATTTACCAAGATAAATTATATTCTGGGCCATAAAACAAATTTCAATAAATTTTAAAAGAAATTAAATTGTACAGAGTATATATATGACCAATAGAATTAAATTAGAAACGGTACACAGAAAAATCTCTAGTGGGAACCTGAGATGGCTAAGCAGGTAAAGTGCTCACTTTGCAGCTCTGGGGACCGAGGACTGAATCCCAGCCCTGGCCTGTGCAAGCCCATATGCTGAACAGGGGTGTACCTCCCATGCAAGAGGCCCCCAACCAAGTTCCCACCCTGTGCAGCCCCAGCCACCTGTGCAGAACAAGACCATGTTGAAAACTGATGACATACAATTATGTAGACTGCTCTGGGTCCTTTCCCTTCTTTCTGTCTCTGTCTCTCTGTCTCTGTCAAAAACAATAAAACAGGGGAAGCCGGGATGGCTCAGTGAGTTAAGCACTCACTTTGCAGCCCCAGAGACTGAGGATCGAATCCCAACCCCGGCTTGTGCGGACCCATATGCTGAACTGGGGAGTGCCCCCAGTTCAGTTCTCACCGGAGTGAGACCCCGGCCCAGTTCCTACCATGTGCAGCCCCGCACCCACCTGTGGAATGAAACTATGGAAAAAAACGATGATGTACAACTATGGAGACTGTTCTGGGCCCTCCCCCTTCCCTCTGTCTCTGTATCCACCCCCCTCTCTCTCTCAAAAACAATAAAATCTTTAAAAAAAACAAAATATGGTAAATCTTAAAAAAAAAAAGAGAAAATCTCTAGAAAATGTTTGAATATTTGGAAACTAAATACCATACTTCTAATTAAACCACGGATCAAAAGAAGTAATCAAAAGGGAAATTAGAAGGTATTTTTAATTCAATGTAAATGAAAACACAACACATAAGAATTTGTAGGACACTTTAGCAGCTCTTAAGGGGAAATTATAGCTTTAAACACTTATATTAGAAAAGAAGAAAGGTCTCCAATCAATGACCTTAGCTTCCATGTTAAGAAAGTAGAATCAGAAACAGTAAACAGAAGAACGAAACTAATAAAGAACAAAGCAGACATCAATAAAACAAAAGAAAAATCAATGAAGGCAAAAATGATAAACCAGACTTATCAGGATGAAAAAGAAATTATATCAGGAATGAGAGAGGTGATATAACTATTCATTCTACAGATTTCAAAAAGGATAACGAAGTAGTATTATAAATAACTTTATGTCAAGAAATTGAACAATGTAATTAAAATAGGCAAGTTCCTTGAGACACAATCAAGATTTATTTATTGTTTTTGACAGCGAGAGAGAAAATACAGAGTCAGAGACAGAGAGGAGGGGGAGGGCGCAGAACAGTCTCCATAGTTGTACATCATTGCTTTTTCCACATAGTTTCATTCCACAGGTGGGCGGGGCTGCACAGGGCAGGAACTGAGCCGGGGTCTCTCGCCCAGGTGAGAACTGAACTGGGGCTACTCCCCAGTTTAGCATATGCGCCCGCACAGGCCGGGGCCAGGATTCGATCCTCAGTCCCCGGGGCAGCAAAGTGAGCGCCTAACCCACTGAGCCATCCCGGCTTCCCCTGAGACACAATCAAAGCTCACTTAAGGGGAAGCCGGGATGGCTCAGTGGGTTAAGTGCTCACTTTGTAGCGCCGGGAACCAAGGATCGAATCCCAGCCCCGGCCCGTGCGGAACCATATGCTGAAGTGGGGAGTTCCCCCAGTTCAGTTCTCTCTCTGTCTCTGTCTCTGTCTCTGTATCTCTCTCTGTCAAAAAATTAATAAAATAAATAAATAAAACTTTAAAAAAAAAGCTCACTTAAGAGAGAACTTGTGGGAAAGCCGGGGTGGCTCAGTGGGTTAAGCGCTCACTTTGAAGCCCCGAGGACCGAGGATCGAATCCCGGCTCCGGCCCAGGTGGACCCACATGCTGAACTGGGGTGTACTTCCCGAACACGGTGAGGCCCCCAGTTCAGTTCAAAAATTAAAAATAATAATAAAGAGATAACTTGAATAGTCTTATATGTAATAATAAAACTGAAATTGTAGGGATGCCAGAATAGCTCAGTGGGTGAGCACTTGCCTCACAATTGTGAGGTCCGGGGTTTGATTCCCAGCCCCAGCCTGTGCAATCCCATGAGCTTAACTGCGGCATATCTGGTAACTTCTAGGATGGCTTGGCAGTGAAGGTTCTCACCTCTTATGAGGTAGGCCCCCAATTCGGTTCCCGCCTCACACGGCCCCGCAACCACCTGTGTGGAATGAAACCATGTCACAACTAATGATGTACAAATATGGAGACTGTTCTGGGTGCTCCTCCCCTTCTCTCTCTCTCTCTCTCTCTCTCTCTCTCTCTCTCTCTCTCTCTCTCTCTCTCTCTCTCTCTCTCTCTCTCCACCTTCTCTCAAACAATAAAATAAATCTTTCAAAAAATTGAAATTGTAGTTAAAGTCTTTCTCACAAACAAAACTTCAAGACAAGATAACATCACTGGTATATTCTATAAAATATTTAAGTTAGAAATAATACCAATTCTACGGAAACTCTTCCAAAAAACTGAAGAGATATTTCCCAACTCATTCTAATAAAGCCAAAATGGCCCTGAACATAAAAGGCAGACAACCTAAAGACCAATAACCCTCACAAACATAGGTGCAAAAACTCTAAATAAAGTTTTAGCAAATCAAATCCAACAATATTATGAAAGGATAATACATCATGAGCAAGGAGTTTATCCCAAGAATTCTGGATTGGTTTAATATTCAAAGATCAATATAATTCACCATTTTGAAACTAAAACAAAATTTATACACTCATCTCAATACATGGAGAAAAAGCATATGACAAAATCCAGTATCCATTCCTGATTAAAACTCTCAGCAAACTAGGAACAGAAGAGAGCCTCTTCAATCTGATAAAAGGCGTCAATGAAAATCTATAGCTAACAAACCTGGTTCTATAAAGATCAATAAAATTGATAAACCTCTAGCCAGATTAACAAAGAACAAGAAAAAGTATCAGAAATGAAAGATGATAATCACTATAGACCCTCAAACATCAAAAAGATAATAAGGAATATTACAAAAACTCTATGCACATAAATTCAACAAC
Organism: Craseonycteris thonglongyai; assembly: GCA_004027555.1. Classification (NCBI taxonomy): domain Eukaryota; kingdom Metazoa; phylum Chordata; class Mammalia; order Chiroptera; family Craseonycteridae; genus Craseonycteris; species Craseonycteris thonglongyai. The sequence goes on from PVKE010012646.1 coordinate 4,904, forward strand.
TGAGACTTGGATAAATTTCTTGAAAGACAAACTATCAGAGGTTACTCAAGGAAAAAAGACAACCAGAATAGTCCTATTAAAGAAATCGAATTGGTAGTTTAAAATCTCCAAAAATATTAAGTATTTACTCAAGAATTTAACTACTATGCTATCTCTAAAATACAAAAGGGACTTTGTAGGGAAAGTCATCATAAATAAATATGCCTGAATTATTTCTAGACTCAACAAATGCCAAATACAGAAGCATTGTTGTCATACATTTGGTGACAATGTTCTGAAACAAAAATTAAGACACAGTCAAAACACAGGATTTTTATAATCTTCAGGGTATAAAAATGTCTTGTAATAGTTTAGATAATAAAATAACAAATCTGGGAAAGCTGGGATTGCTCAGCGGGTAAAGCGTTCACTTTGAAGCCCTGAGGACCCAGGATGGAATCCCGGCCCCGGCCCATGCGGACCCACATGCTGAACTGGGGTGTGCCCCCGGTTCAGTTCTTGCCGGGACCTATGTGGGAGGCTCCCGGCCCAGTTCCTGCCCTGTGCAGCCCTGTGCCCACCTGTGGAATGAAACTATATGGAAAACTAATGTCAACTGTGGAGACTGCTCTGGGCCCTCCCCGCTTCTCTCTGTCTCTGTTTCTCTCTGTCAAAAATCAATAAAATAAAAATTTTTTAAATTAAAAAATTTAAAAAAATAACAAATCTTCTGGATCTATGGTTGGGAAGGCCAAGAGATAGAACAATTGAAGTTGAGGAATTCATAAAATCCCAGAACAATCAATGCTTTTAACCATTTAAATCAAGGTGAAAAAACAACTTGAAAGACAATGATTAACTGGACAATTTTTTTAAAAAGTTATCCTAGTTTAAGGTTTATAGTTCCAAAGGAACTACGGTATATGTGTTTAATGCCCTTCACTAAGGAAGAATTCACTAAAACAGGTGTCCCTAAGCCCCAGGCCACGGACTGATACTGATCTATGACCTGTTAGGAACTGCGATGCACAGCAGGAGGTTAGCAGAGGCCAAGTGAGCAAAGCTTCATCTGTATTTATAGCCACTCCACATCATTCTCATTACCGCATGAGCTCCATCGCCTCTCAGATTAGCAGGGGCATTAGATTCTCATAGGAACACAAACCCTATTGTGGACTAGCATGCAAGGGATCTAGGCTGGGTGCACTCCTTATGAAAATCTAATGCCGGATGATCTGAGGTGGAGCTAAAGTGGTGATGCTAGCACTGAGGAGCAGCTGCAAATATAGATTAACAGGGAGGTTTAACAGCACAGAGACCACAATTCATCAATTGCTTTGCAGACTCATATCAAAACCCAAACTCAGGGAAGCTGGAATGACTCAGCAGGTTAAGCACTTGCTTTGCAGTCCCAGAGCCCAAGGATGGCGTCCCACCCCAGCTCCGACCTTAGCCCATGAGGACCCATATGCTGAACTGGGGTGTGCCCCCAGTTCAGTTCTTCCTGGGGCCTATGAGGGAGGCTTCCAGCCCAGTTCCTGCCCTGTGCAGCCCCGCACCCACCTGTGGAATGAAACTATATAGAAAACAAATGCTGTCAACTATGGAGACTGCTCTGGGCCCACCCCCTTCTCCCTGTCTCTCTCTCTCTCTCTGTCAAAAAAACTAAAAATAAATCCTTAAAAAATAAAATTAGGGGAAGCCGGGATGGCTCGGTGGGTTAAGCGCTCACTTTGCAGCGCCGGGACCAAGGGTCGAATCCCGGCCCCAGCCCGTGTGGAACCATGTGCTGAGCTGGGAGCTCCGCTAGTTCAGTTCTCTCTCTATCTCTGTATCTCTCTCTCTCTCTCTCTCTTCTCTGTCAAAATAAATAAATAAAAATACATTGAAAAGATGACAAAACTATTAGATTAAATAAATAAATAAAAATTAAATTAAATTTAAAAAATAAAATAAATAAAAAAATAGGGAAAGCCGGGATGGCTCAGCAGGATAAGCACTCGCTTTGAAGCCCTGGGATCGAGGATTGAATCCCGACCCCAGCCTGTGTGAACCAATATGCTGAACTGGGGTGTACTTTCCATGTGGGAGGCTCCCAGCCCAGTTCCAACCCTGTGCAGCCCCCACCCACATGTGTGGAAGGAAACCATGTTGAAAACTGATGACGTACAACTATGGAGACTGCTCTGGGCCCTCCCACTTCTCTCTGTCTCTCTCTCTGTCAAAAAATCAATAAATTAAATCTTAAAAATATTAAATAAATAAATAAATAAATAAAATCTTTAAAAAAGAAAACCCACAGAAGCTGGGATGGCTCAGTGGGTTAAGCACTCACTTTGCAGCCCCAGAGATGAGGATCAAATCCAGGCCCCAGCCCGTGCAGACCCATATGCTGAACTGGGGAGTGCCCCCAGTTCAGTTCTCACCAGGGTGAGACCCTGGCCCAGTTCCTGCCCTGCGCAGCCCTGCACCCACCTGTGGAATGAAACTATGTGAAAAAACTAATGTTGTGCAACTATGGCGTCTGCTCTGGGCCCTCCCCTCTTCTCTCTGTCTCTGTGTGTGTGTGTGTGTCTCTCTCAATCTCTGTCAAAAAAAAATACAAATAAATCTTAAAAAAAACAACAACAACCCTGAGCTCCTACTGAATCTGCATTATGGTAAGCTGTATAATTATTTCATTATATATTACAATCTAATAAGAATAAAGTACACAGGGGAAGCCGGGATGGCTCAGTGGGTTAAGCGCTCACTTTGCAGCACCGGGGACCCAGGATCAAATCCCGGCCCTGCCCGTGCAAACCCATGTGCTGAACTGAGGAGTGCCCCCAATTCAGTTCTCTCTCTGTCTCTGTCTCTGTCTCTCTCTCTGTCAAAAGAAATAACAATAATAAAGTACACAGTATATGTAATGATGCACTTGAATCATCCTGAAGCCATCTTCCCCCACTCCCCCAACCCAGTCCATGGAAAAACTATCTTCTACGAAAGTGGTCCCTAGTACCAAAATGGTTAGGGACCATTGCACTAAAAGATATGCTCCATGAGAATATCAAGTCTCTGTTCTGTTCACGCCAGTCCCTGAAATAGTATCTGACAAACAGTAGGGTGCTCAATGATGTTAAATGTTGACTAAACAATAAACACAAAAAATAAAAAAGTTTAAGTATTACCAGTTTGGAGACTTATAAACATATTAACTTTAGATTAAAATCTTTAATGTTAGTACCTGCAAAAGAATTTGCTAAGAGATAGAACATATTTACTGAATCTATAAGCTATTTTTTTTTAAGATTTATTTTATTGTTTTTGACAAAGACAGAGAGACACAAAGAGAGAGAGAGAGAGAGAGAGAGAGAGAGAGAGAGAGAGGAGAGGGCCCAGAGCACTCTCCATAGTTGAACTTCATCAGTTTTCGACATGGTTTTTGTTCCACACAGGTGTGCGGGGGCCACGCAGCGTGGGAACCAGGCTGGGGGCCTAAAGCATGACAGGCATACTCCCTCGAGCCAGGGGCCAAACTGGGGGGCAAGAACCAAACTGGAGGGGAAGCCGGGATGGCTCAGTGGGTTAAGCACTCACTTTGCAGCCCCAGGGACCGAGAATCAAATCCCGGCCCTGGCCCATGTGGACCCATGTGCTGAAGTGGGGAGTGCTCCCAGTTCAGTTCTCACTGGGGTGAGACCTCGGCCCAGTTCCTGGCCTGTGCAGCCCCGCACCCACCTGTGGAATGAAACTATGTGAAAAAGCAATGATGTGCAACTATGGAGACTGTTCTGGGCCCTCCCCCTTCTCTGTCTCTGTATCTCTTTCTCTGTCAAAAACAGTAAAAATAAATCTTTAAAAAAAAGAACCAAAATGGAGGCCTCCTGCACAGCAAGCACACCACAGTTCAGCATATGGGTCCGCACGGGCCAGGGCCGGGATTCGATCCTCGGTCCCCAGGGCTGCAAAGCAAGCACTCAACCCACTGAGCCATCCCAGCTTCCCCTATAAGCTATTTTTTTATACAAAAAAACATTGTAGCAGTTCCTAAGAAAAGGGCTGAATAAAAATGATCTGGGTATATAGCTGATTTTAATTTAAAAGCACAAGTGATATCTAAGCTATCTTTTTTTTTTTTAAGATTTATTTACTTATTTTTTGACAAAGAGAGAGAGATACAGAGACAGAGACAGAGAGAGAACCGAACTGGGGGGAACTCCCCAGCTCAGCACATGGTTCTGCATGGGCCAGGGCCAGGATTCGATCCCCGGTCCCCAGCATTGCAAAGCTAGCGCTTAACCCACTGAGCCATCCCGGCTTCCCCTAAGCTATCTTTCTTAAAGGACTACGGTAAGCAGATACTAAAAGCAAAACAAATGCTGTGAGATTCAAGAAACTTCTCTAAAGAATAGGGGGGCAAATAGCAGATAGGAATATATCTTCCTGTTGCAGGAAACTGAAATACTTCTAAGTGACAAATGAGAATTTTGAAAATGGAGAACTAAAGATTGAAAAAGACAAGAATAAATAAATCCACTTTATCAACTGGTCCCATGGACTGTTTTAGTACTGACAAAATCTAACTGATTATTGACACTTATGGGCATCTTCTTTTAGGCAGTGAGACAGATGCTCTAACCAGTATCAAAGTGATTTTGTGGGAATGCTGGGATGGCTCAATGGGTTGAGCACTCATCTTGTAGCCCTGGGGACCAAGGATTGAATCCCAGCCCCGAACCATGCGGACCCTTATGTTGAACTGGGGTGTGCCCCCTGTTCAGTTCTCACTGGGGTGAGCCACCTATGTTGGAGGTCCCTGGTTCGGCTCCCACCCCAGGCATGGTTCCCATGCAGGAGGCCCCCGCCCAGTTCCCACCCTGCGTGGACCCTGACCACCTGTGTGGAACAAAACTATGTAGAAAACTAATACAGTGCAACTATTATGGAGACTACTCTGAGCCCTCCCCCTTATCTCTCTGTCTCTCTCTGTCTCTGTCAAAAACAATAAAATAAATCTTTAAAAAACAGATTAGCTGGCAATTTAAGATTTTATTTTATAAAGTATGTTAAACAATTTACTGTATTTTTTAAATATATATATACTTTTTTATTTATTTTTGACAGAGAGAGAGAGAGAGAGAGAGATACAGAGACAGAGAGAGAACTGAACTGGGGGAGCCCCCAGCTCAGCACATGGTTCTGCACGGGCCGGGGGCGGGATTCGATCCCCGGTCCCCGGCGCTGCAAAGTGAGCACTCAACCCACTGAGCCATCCTGGCTTCCCCATATTTTATTTATTTATTTTTTTTTTTTAGAGATTTCTGTTTGGTTTTTTTTTAGATTTATTTATTGTTTTTGACAGAGAGAGAGATACAGAGTCAGAGACAGAGAGGAGGGAGAGGGCCCAGAACAGTCTCCACAGTTGCACATCATTGGTTTTTCCACATAGTTTCATTCCACAGGTGGGAGCGGGGCTGCACCAGGCAGGAACTGGGCTGGGGTCCCGCCCTGGTGAGAACCCAACTGGGGGCACTCCCCAGTTCAGCACATGGGTCCGCACGGGCCAGGGCCGGGACTCGATCCTCGGTCCCCGGGACTGCAAAGTGAGCGCCCAACCCACCGAGCCATCCGGCTTCCCCAAGATTTATTTTTTTTATTGTTCTTTTTGATCTAGGCTGCAGGCCTCACACATGGGAGGCACGCCCCCTCAAGCCAGGGGCCAAAACGGGGGGGCAAGAACCAAAGTGGGGGCCTCCCGCATGGGAAGCACACCTCAGGTTCAGCATATGGGTCTGCACAGGCTGGGGCCAGGATTCGATCCTCGGTCCCCAGGGCTGAAAAGCAATTGCTTAATCTGCTGGGCCTCCCCAGCTTCCCCATAGCTGGCAATTTATAGCCAACATTTTTGTCATAAAGTAGAAGCTTTTAAAATAAGAGGCAGTTACCACATGTGTATTGTATAGGAACCAGGCACTCTAGACACATTACCTAATTTAATTCCTCTCAAAATTCCTGTTAGAAGACTATCACTGACCCCATTTCACAGATGTGAAAAATAAGGCCCAAGCAGTGTGAGGTCAGAAATAAAACTAGCTCTGTCCAGCCATAAAACTCCAGGTATTTTTTCCTTTTCCTTATATTTCTTATTGTTATTTAATTTGGTTAACATGGAAGAATGTAAGTGAAGAAGACAACTAATAGGGTTCTTGTCCACTAGATCAGTTAGCTTTACTCCCTATCAGCCTAAGACTATATCCTGAATACTTACAATATCAGCAATTATTTACTAAAGTACCACTCTAGAAAATTTTACTTATATCATTCCTAATCCTCACAACAATCCTACAAAACTAGTATTACTAGTTTTATAGCAAAGAATAAAAAATTCAGGAAGGTCACACAGTTAGCAAATGGCAATTCAAACACAATGGCAGGGTATGCAAAAGCACATCTTTGATCTCTTAGGAACTTTGATAGAGTGAGAATAGGAGAATGGATCAGCCCAAGTAACTACTCAGCAAAATCAAGCAAGCTATGGCCAAAGCCCTAGCGATATCAAATTTATGTCATTATCTTTATGTTTAAGGAAAATTTTTAAAAAAGGAAAGAAATAAAACATTTCCTGGCTTCCTTTGCACCAGGAACTAGGACATTTTCTTAACCCATTTCCTGTTCGCCCAAGAATACTCGCCAGCAGTGCTTGTAGTTGCAGCATTTTCCCTGAGATAACTTGTGGATTACAGTCCTAACCTTATTCCCCACAAAGTCTGCCATGCAATATCTTACTTTTATTATTTTCTCATCACTCCAGTATATTGATAGTATTTGGAAACAAATGACATCATTCCATTTATAGCATTCTGTTTTTAGTAATTGTATTTCCATTTATAAAATTAGTAATTCTCATGGGGAAGCCGGGATGGCTCAGTGGGTTAAGCGCTCACTTTGCAGCCCGGGGGACCAGGGATCGAATCCCGGCCCCGGCCCGTGAGGAACCATATGCTGAACTGGGAGCTCCCCCAGTTCAGTTCTCTCTCTGTCTCTGTCTCTGTATCTCTTTCTCTCTCTGTCAAAATAAAAATAAATTAAAAAAAAATAAAATAAATTAAAAAAAAAAATTAGTAATTCTCAATGGTTGAAAATGTAAAATCCCAGAAAACAGCATTCCTATGAGTGAAAAAAATTAAGTAATGATCACCATGCACATTTCTGTTATATTAGGATTAAAGAGAAGTTCTATTTAGAAATAACTCCAGGGAGGCCAGGATGGCTCAGTGGGTTGGGCGCTCGCTTTGCAGCCCCAGGGACCGAGGATCAAATCCCAGCCCTGGCCCGTGTGGACCCACTCCCCAGTCCAGTTCTCACAAGGTGAGGCCTGGGCCCAGTTCCTGCCCTGTGCAACCCCACACCTGCCGATGGACTGAAACTATGTGGAAAAACCAATGATATACAACTGTGGAGACTGTTCTGGGCCCTCCTCCTTCTCTCTGTCTCTGTATCTCTCTCTCTGTCAAAAACAATAAAAATAAATCTTTAGAAATAATTCCAAGAAGTTTTTATATTTTATTTTCACATTGAAAACCAGTCAGATTTGCTTTAGCCTCAAAGAGCATGTTTATGTAAAATTAAATGAATGTGGCAGTGAGCTGCATTTTTTTTCTAAATGAAAAATTAGTTAAAGAAATATTAAAATAAATAAAATAGCACCAACAAGTAAAACCTCATACAGATATTTATTGAAAATGCCTACTAGTACAGGCCAAGCACTATTATTAGGTGTGCAAGATAAACAATTCCTGCCATCCAGGAAATCATGGTCCAGTGATGAAGGCAGAAAAACACAATGCCAATTTCAAAACAATGTGACAGCCATTAATAATATGACAGGGGAAGCTGGGATGGCTCAGTGGGTTAAGTGCTCGCTTTGTAGCCCTGGGGACCGAGGATCGAATCCTGGCCCCAGTCCATGCGAACACATATGCTGAACTGGGTTGTGCCCACAGTTCAGTTCCTGCCAGGGCCTATGCAGGAGGCTCCCAGCCCAGTTCATACTCTGTGCAGCATGAAGCCCACCTGTGGAGTGCAACTATATGGAAAACTAATGCTGTCAACTATGGAGACTGCTCTGGGCCCTCTGTCTCTCTCTGTCTCTCTATCAAAAAAAAAACAATAAAAATAAATCTTTAAAAATAATAATAATATGACAGAAGTAAGCACAGGTTCTATGGAAGCACCATAGATGGCCAACTGACCTAATCTTGTAAAATCTGCAAGGATCCCCAAAGGAACTGATATCTAAGCTGAAGAATAAATTGGGAGTTAGCACTTGTCGTGCAAAGAGCAAAAGAAATCAGAAAATTCGTTCAATTTTCAACTCACAAGGTCAAATAAATGTGTTCCCTAATATGACTACCAACTACTTCTTAACATTCTAAAACAAAAAATTCTTCCTTAAATACACACAGAATACCAAGATGTTAAAAGAACATAAAATATGTATTAAAAAATAGTTGGTATTAATATAAGCAAGTGCTAACAAACCTTTAAGAACAGATAATTCCGTTACTTAAATTGTGGTAGGACATAAAAACAGAAAAAAGCTTCCCTTCTCTTTTTTAGCATAAACCTGAAGCTAAAATTGGATAAAGATACCAGTACCAAAAAAAGACAATTATGTGAAATCAATGCTACTAGGTATACAGATGCAAAACTACTAACTAATATATTGAGAAAGCAAATTCAATATTATGTTAATGTATTATATCATAACCAAGTAGTATTTCCTCCAGAAATTCAGACATTCCAACATTAGAAAATATACTAATGACAGATAATACTAACTGATTAAAGGAGAAAAAGTATACCATTATCATCTTGCTAAGTAATGAAAAGGCATTTGATTAAACATTCATTCCTAAAAATACTAATATAAATAAGCAATTAAATCATATTTCTGTAATATAATAAAGAACAGAAATATAAAACAAACAGCAAAACATCAGACTACTTCTCCAGTTAAATTCAAAAACAAAATGAAGATGTACTCTACCACTGATATCAATCAACATTATTCTGGAGGCTACAGACACTGCAATAAAACAAAAATAAAATGAGGTAAAAGTACTAGAAAGGAAGAGAGAAAATGATCATTACTAGAAAATATAAGTTTCTACCTAAAAAACCCAAGATAATCTACTGAACAATTATTTCAAAAATATATAATAGATCAATAGAACAAAATTAAAAATCCAAAACCAAACTCATTTATAGACAAGGTTTTAGTTTTATAATAAAGGTAAAATCTTTGGTGAAAAGGTATACTACAGAAAAACAACAGAATTGTCTATGTGCTGAAGTTCAATATAAATATACACACTGCTTAGAAATACACAGAAATATGACAGAATGGTAAAGAAAAACAAAAAAATCAAACAAATACAGTGATTACCCTTAGATGGGTAGAAGGAAATGCAGTTAGAGTGGGTCACTCTAAGTCAAGAGGACTTCAAAGGTGGTAAACACAGGTGTTCAGCTTATTTTTAAAAACTATGCGTTTACATTTTCTACATTCTCCTATATGCCTGACATATTTGACAATTTTAAAAAATGTATTGAGGGGAAGCTGGGATGGCTCAGTGGGTTAAGTGCTCACTTTGCAGCCCTGGGGACCGAGGATCGAGTCCTGGCCCCAGCCGGTGTGGACCCATATGCTGAACTGGGGAGTGCCCCCAGTTCAGTTCTCACCGGGGCGAGACCCCGGCCCAGTTCCTGCCCTGTGCAGCCCCGCCCACCTGTGGAATGAAATTATGTGGAAAAACCAATGATGTGCAACTATGGAGACTGTTCTGGGCCCTCCCCCTTCTCTCTATCTCTGTCTCTGTGTCTCTCTCTGTCAAAAACAATAAAAATAAATCTTTAAAAAAAAATGTATTGAGATGATCTATACGTGCTGTTACAGAAAGATTTCCAAGAACTATTACGTGAAAAACAGCAAAATAATGTGTGTAGCATGATTCCTTTCCTGTAAGTTTTTTAAAGTTTTATTTTTATTGTTTTTGACAGAGACAGAAACAGAGAGAGACAAAGTGAAAGGGGAGAGCCTAGAGCAGTCTCAACAGTTGCATGTCATCAGTGTTTAACATGGTTTTGTGTTCCATAGGTCGGTGGGGGCTGTACAGGGTGGGAACCAAGCCAGGGGCCTCCCACACAGGGGAAGCTTGCCCTGGCAAGTAATGCACTGGGGGTCTCCCATACGGAAAGCACACCCCAGTTCAGCAAATGAGTCTGCACAGGCCAGGGCCAGGACTCAATCCTCAGACTCCGGGGCTATAAACCAAGCACTCAACCACTGAGCCATCCCATCTTCCCCTGTAAAAATATTTATTGATGGTATATGAATACAAATTTTTTTCTCTATAATACAGAAGAAATTATTACCTTTCATAAAATGTAACTGAGCTACACATGTTCATTTTATAACTTTCTAGACTGTTTTCAGTTTTGAACTATGTTTATTGTTTTAACATGTATGTAACCTTGTTTTTTTTAAGATTTATTTTATTGTTTTGACTGACAGACAGAGACAGACAGACAGACAGACAGAGAGAAGGGGGAGAGCCCAGAGCAGTCCCCATAGTTGTGCATCATCAGTTTTTCAACAGTTTCATTCCATACAGATGGGCAGGGAGCCACACAGGGCAGGAACCAGGCCGCCCGCATGGGAGGGATGCCCATGCAAGCTGGGGGTTGAATCAGGGACCTCCTGCATGAAAAGCACACCACAGCTCAGCACATGGGTCCATAGAGGCCGGGACTCGATCCCTGGACTCCCAGGCCACAAGATGAGCGCCCAACCCACTGAGCCCTCCCGGCCTCCCTGTATGTAATTTTTTAACATATCTGTGTATAAACATTTTATTTCTATTAATATTAAGATGGGGGAAGCCAGGATGGCTCAGTGGGTTGAGCGCTCACTTTGCAGCGCCAGGGACCGAGGATCGAATCCCGGCCCCGGCCCGTGCGGAACCATATGCTGAACTGGGAGCTCCCTCAGTTCAGTTCTCTCTCTGTCTCTGTATCTCTCTCTCTCTCTCTCTCTCTGTCAAAATAAATAAGTAAATAAATAAATGTTTAAAAAAAAAAAAAATATATTAAGATGGATTATCCAAGTGGTAGAATTGATGGATTAATGTTTTGTTCTTTATACTCTTATACCTTAAAAAAAAAAAAAAAAATCTAGACAAAATCTTAATTAAAATCTGGACTGTGAGAAAATTAAAAAAAATAAAAATACCAATAGAGATATGAAAAAAATGCTCAGTCTTGTTGATTATTAAAAATCCCATATACAATTTTTGATTATCAAACTGGGAAAAATAAAAACAGTGATAATAGTCTTGGCTTAAGGGCAAGGAATGAGGTTGCCAGGATAGCTCAGCAGTTGAGCGCTTGCCTTGTAATAACGAGGTCCAGGGTTCAATTCCTGGCCCGGGCCTGTGCAAACCCATATGCTGACCTACAGTGCAACTGGTAACTACTGGGATAGCATGGCAGTGAAGGTTCTCACCTTCCATTTGAGAAGCCACCAGTTCGGTTTTTGCCCCACACAGCCCCACATCCACCTGTGTGGAATAAAATCATGTCACAACTAATGATGTACAACTATGAAGACTGCTCTGGGTCCTCCTACTTCTCTCTTTCTCTCTCTGTCTCTCTGTCAAAAACAATAAAAATAAATCTTAAAAAAAACATATATATATATATATATATATATATTTATGTCATTGTTTGAGAGAAGGTTGGAGAGAAAAGGTAGGAGAGCCCATAGCAGCCTCCATAGTTGCATATTATTAGTTTTCTACATAGTTTCACTACACAGGTGAGGGTAGGGCTGCACAGGGTGGGAACTGGCTGGGAGCCTCCCACATGGGAGGCATGCTTGGGGTGGGAACCGAACAACGGTGGGGTGGGGGGCTCCCACATGGCAGGCATGCCTGGGACGGGAGCCAAATTGGGGGGCCTCTCACATGATTTCACTCATATGTAAAATTTAAAACAAAACAAAAAAAGAATAAACAAAACAGACCCACAGATATAGATAATAATCTGATGTTTGCCAAAGAGGAGGAAGATGGGGAATGGGAATAAAAAAAGTTTTCTAAAATAAGGGAAATGTTTCATAGCTGTACTTTCTAATACAGCAGACACTAGTCATGTGGCTTTGATCACTTGAAATATGACAAGTGCAATAGAGGAACTGACTTTTACCTTTACTGAACTTTTATTAATTTAAATTTAAACAGCTACAGGTGGCTAGTTGCTATATTGGATAGAGTAATAATTCTAGACCATTAGGTTTAGTCACAAAACAAACCAGTGTTGAATAAGGAGGGCTAGTTTGAGAGCTAAAGGTCCACACTTAAGCATACTGACCTCTCCATCACTATCAGATATCACAATGAATGCATCCTCCAGTTTACGTTTTCTCTTCACATTGACAGAATCAGTAGTTTCTGCCTCTTTCTTCTCCAGGTTATGAGCTTCAGAGGTTTCTTTAATTTTTTTCTTTCTCCGTGACATCCTTTTGTCTGAAATACAAGGACAAATAATATTTACTCCAATATAAGTTTTCTAGATGCTATTTGTAATTTATTCATATATAAAAAAAAGATAATCATCTAACAGAAATAAATCTGAATTTCTGAACTTTTCTACTACTCATTAAAATTTGTATTTTTCCTATAGAGGAAAATATATAAATCTCATCTCTTTAGTGAAATTTTAGTAAGATTATATATTAATTTACCATAGTTCCTTAAACACTAACTTAGGATACCTGGTGTTCTTGAGTATATAATTTATCTAAAATATTTTTAAATACCAATACCTTAAACTGATAAAGGACATCTCCAAAAAAACTCACAGCTATTATCATACTTAAAGGTGAAAGACTGAAAGCTTCCTCCTTAAGACAGGAGCAAGGGATGCCAGCCCTAGGATCTGAAGATCGAATCCCAGCCCTGGCCCATGCAAACCCATATGCTGAACTGGGGTATGCCCCCAGCTCAGTTCTCACTGGGGAACGCTTCCCATGTGGGAGGCACCCCAGTATGGCTCCCGTCCTGGGCATGCTTCCCATGTAGAAAGTCCCCAGCTTGCGGAGGCATGCCTCCCACCCCAGGCAGCCCCATGCCCATCTATGGAGTGAAACTATATGGAAAATTAATTATGTACAACTATAAAGATTTCTCTGGGCCCTCCCCCTTTTCTCTGTCTCTGTCTGTCAAAAACAATTTTCAAAAAATTATTAAAAACAAAAAAGACAGAAACAAGACAAGAATGCCTGTTTTCATCATTTCTACTGAACATTATACTGGAGATTCTAGGCAAATCAGTTATTCAAGAAGAAAAGAAGACATCCAACTTAGAAAGGAAGAAGAAAAACTAGTGCTATGTGCAGATGACATAATCTTGTATTTAAAAAAAACATGGGGAAGCTGGGATGGCTCAGTGGGTTAAGCGCTCACTTTGCAGCCCCAGAGACTGAGGATCAAATCCCAGCCCCAGCCTGTGCAGACCCATATGCTGAACTGAGGAGTGCCCCCAGTTCAGTTCTCACTGGGGTGAGACCCCAGCCCAGTTTCTGCCCTGTGCAGCCCTGCACCCACCTGTGGAATGAAACTATGTGGAAAAACCAATGATGTGCAACTATGGAGACTGTTCTGGGCCCTCCCCCTTCTCTCTGTCTCTGTCTCTGTATCTCTCTGTCAAAAACAATTAAAAAAAAGGAATACTGGAAGGCTGAATGGGTAAGAAAACAAAACCCTTACATATGCTGCCTACAAGAGACTCCCTTTATTTTTTTTTTTAAGATTTGTTTTATTGTTTTTGACAGAGACAGAGAGAAGGGGGAGGGTCCAGAGCAGTCTCCACAGTTGTACATCATCAGTTTTCAACATGGCTTCGTTCCACACAGGTGGGTGGGGGCCGGGCAGGGCAGGAACTGGGCTGGGGGCCTCCCACATGGGAGGCACTCCCCCTGGAGCCAGGGACCAGAACGGGGCAATCAGAACTAAACTGGGGGCCTCCCACATGGGAAGCACACCCCAGTTCAGCAAGTATATGGGTCCACATGGGCCAGGGCCGGGATTTGATCCTTGGTCCCAGGGGCTGCAAAGCGAGCGCTCAATCCTCTGAGCCATCCCAGCTTCCAAAAAAAATTTTTTTAAAGTCATATAATAAAAAGTGTAGGCAAGAATGTGGAGAAATTGAACCTTCAAATACTGCAGGTGAATATGTAAAATAAGGAAGTCTCTGAAAAACAATCTAGCAGTTCCTTAAAATGCTAAAATTGGAATTAAGATACAACTCAGCAATTCCATCCTAGATAAATAGCCAAAAGAAATTAAAACTTATGTCTACAGAAAACACACACAAAAATGTACAGAACAGCATTATTCATGAGAGCCGTAAACTGGAAACAATCCAAATGTCAATCAAGTGACAAAGGAATAAAATGTGATATAGACATATAACAGAATATAATCTGGTAATAAAAGAGAATGAAGTGGTAATACATGCAACAACATGAATGAAGCTTGCAATCATCATACTAAGTGAAACAAGCCAATCCCAAAAGGCCATATATTGTATGATCCCACTTATACAAAATATCCAGATTGGTAAACCTATAGAAACAGAAAGCAGAGCAAAGATTCCTTAGGGTTGAGTGAAATTAGGTAGGTACTGATGATTTAGGAGTGTGGAATTTCTCTTCGAGGTCATGAAAATGTTCTAAAATTGAATGTTATGATGGTTATAGCACTCTGAAAATACTAAAAGCCATTGAATTGTATACTTAAGTGGGTGAATTGTATGATATGTGGATTATATCTCAATAAAGCTGTTAAAAAATTAATGATGATTAAAAATATTGGTAACCTTCGAAGGATACTAACTGGAAAGGGGCACAAGGGAGACTTCCAGGGTATTGGAAATGTTCTATACCTTGATTTGGGTGGTATTTACATGGATGTACACATTAAACAATACAGCTAAGATTGGTAGGGGAAGCTGGGATGACTCAGCAAGTTAAGCACTCGCTTTGAAACCCCGGGGACCGAGGATCGAATCCTGGCCCCAGCCCATGCAGACCCATATGCTGAACTGGGGTGTGCCCTCAGTTCAGTTCTTGCCGGGGTCTATGTGGGAGGCTCCCGGCCCAGTTCCTGCCCTGCACAGCCCTGTGCCCGCCTGTGGAGTGAAACTATATGGAAAATTAATGTCAACTATGGAGACTTCTCTGGGCCCTCCCCCTTCTCTCTCTGTCTCTGTTTCTGTCAAAAATCAATAAAATAAATCTTTTAAAAAAAGAAGATTGGTTCACTTCACTATATTAAATAGCTTTTAAACTATTCATTTTTAATAATTAATAAATATTTGTGAATTTTAATTAATCCTCTTAAAAACCTAAGAATATAATTATTATGAGGAAACATAGGTTCAGAGAGGTAAATTGCCCAAAAGCAGGCTCTTGCACTTCTCTTATCTCCAAAATCTGACTCCAATACTCTCTGACTTAATCTTTTTTTTTTTCCTAAGATTTATTTTTATTGTTTTTGACAGAGACAGAAAGGGGAGGGCCCAAAACAGTCTCCATAGTTGTATATCACTAGTTTTTTCCATAGTTTCATTCCATGGGTGGGAGCTGGGCTGCACAAAACAGGAACTGGCTGGGGGCCTCCCACATAGGAAGCTCACCCCAGTGAGAACTGAACTGGGGCACACCCCAGTTCAGCATATGGGTCCACACAAGCCAGGGCCAGGATTCAATCCTTGGACCCCAGGGCTACAATTAACCCACTGAGCCATCCGATTTCCCCTACCCTAGAGTTATTTAAACCAGTATGCTCAAATACGATAGTATGGGTAGCTACACCACCAAATATATGTACGTAACTTCTTAAAGATGTGCAAATAAATAAAAAAAACTTTCTCCCTAGCACAGAACCACCTGCAGGCTCAAAGTGGCTTTTCAAAGAATCACAAAAGATAAGGGATCAATAAGAAGTATTAAGAAAGAGGTGCCCCACAGACAGATTCCAAAATCGCACTGCTTCATGAGATTTAGTCACACTGTTTCCAAAGTAATTCTAAGAGCAAAAAAGGTCGCTGCTCAGCTAATTCAAACAAACAAGCTAGCATATAATTCAACTACTATTTAAACTGCTACCCTTCAAAATAAAGAACTCAATACAATTTACGGTAACAGCTTATCTTCAATTACTTGAACTGACACTACAAAATGAATTACCACTAAGTGTATGCAAAAGAGGTGTAAAGTAGGGATACCAAGAGCCCCTTTTTCTTTTTTATAAGATTTGTTTTATTGTTTGAGAGAGGATGAGAGAGAGAGAAGGGGGGAGGGCCCAAAGCAGTCTCCACAGTTGTACATCATTAGTTGTGACATGGTTTCATTCCACACAGGGGACTCCCAGAGTAGAACCAAACCAGGGCCTCCAGCATGAGAGGCAAGAACCTTTGCCACTGAACCATCCAAGCAGTTACCAGTTGCAATTCAGCATATGGGTTTGCACAGGCAGGGGCTAGGAATCAAACCCCAGACTTCACAATTGCAAGGCAAGCGCTCAACCACTGAGCTATCCCAGCATCCTCCCAAGAGCCTCTTCACAATCATGACAGTTAGGAATAAAATTTCTCTAACAGAATGCACAAACAGGAAAGGTGACCCAATAGTGAGGCTTGTTATGTATTTCACAAATAGTATCTTTGATAGTGTCCTTAAAAATTTTCAATATGGGATATTATTTGTCTTTTCCTTTCAGGACATCCATCATCTTGATCTATCTGAAGAACCATCACTGACAAGATAATTTAAAATCTTAACATTCTACCTACCAAACCTGTCAAAATTTCTTTGAAAGCGTGAGGGCAAAAAGGACCTTAACAATAATACTTTATGAATGACTGACTCTTACCCCTAAATAAGTCACAATTCAAGAAATTTGGGGGATGCTGGGATGGTTCAGCAGGTTAAACGCTAGCTTTGCAGCCCCAGTGTACAAGGATCGAATTCCGGCCCTGGTCCCCAACTCAACCCCCAGCTCAATGGGGCATGCCTCCCATTCAGGAGGCCCCCAGCCCAATTCCCACCCTGAACCGCCCCCCAGCCCACCTGTGTGGAATGAAACTATGTTGAAAACTGATGACATACAACTATGGAGACTGCTCTGGGCCTTCCCGTTCTATCTCTGTCTCTCTCTGTCAAAAACAATAAAATAAATCTTAACAAAAAAAAATTGGCGCCAAGCTTATCAACTGATTACATCAGCTTGATGCTTCTCTAATTTAAAAAAGGTAAATTACACACCTACACCTACACACTCACATACACCCCAATGTTTTATTTCCTACTTCATACTCAGCCTCAACTTAGGACAAGTGTATAAATCCAGAATCCAACCACTGAGTAATAACTACATCAGCTTGATGTTTCTCTAATTTAAAAAAAGGTAAATTGCATTACCTACACCTACACATATACACACACCTCGATGTTTTATTTCCCACTTTTACCCCGCCTCAATTTAGTACAAGTGTATAACTACAAAATCCAAACACTTTGAGCAATAAATTGTAGTTATTTACTGAGTCCTTGGACACTATCCTAGGTATCTTACATGCATTATAGATGTTATTCCTCCCAATAACTCTATGTGGTAGGTATCATTATTTTACACTATTTTTATAAACGATTTTAACACATTTCACATGTTAGGAAAATTAATCAAACTCAAACAGTTGGTAAGTGGTTAAGTTGGTAAATGACTATGTTGAGAACTGAAGTCTAACGTGTCTGATTCCAAAAACACATTCTTTGATTCAAAGACAAAGCATTGCCTCCTCCCTGACAGGAAAAAATACAGAAGCATAAAACTTGCATTTTTTTCCTGGGTGTTACTTATATCTCAATATAGCATAAGACTAATTACAAGAGCATTGAAGTCAAGCTGCCTGGATTCAAAACCAGATCTACCACTTTCGAGATGTGTGTCTTCGATCATCTGTAAATTGAATAAGTACCACACCTTTTTGTGAAGATTAAATATACTGTGTATGCTTAAAAAGCCTGAAGCACTGTCATCTTACAGACAGGAAACGCACCAGTTCTGCTGGAGGGGAAAGCAGTAAATGACGATAAGGATTCCGGAGGGAAAAAAAATTTTTTTCTGAATTCCTGACGAAATATTGAATGCAAGAATCACAACCCAACAAAACAGTAGCCGGGCAGAAGAAGGGGCATGAAGAGGAAGCGACAGCGCAACCGTGAAGCCCTCACTCCCAGGAGGACGGAGCCTCCTCCTGGGGTTCCACGTGAGGAAGACGCCTTCGAGGGGCAGGGGGGCAACAGAGGCCTTCCCCGAAGAGCACAGAGAAGCGTGCGGACGCCGGGAGGAGCAAGGCCAAACTCCCGGGATGAGCGGGGCGGCGTGCCTCCCAATGGCTAAAGCCCACCCCACATCCCGAGAGGCGATCTGGCGTCTTGAAGGACCCACCCTGGCGTCGGGAGGCACCAACCCCAGTGTCCCAAGAGGCCCGACTCAGCGTCCAGAGGGCCTTAGCGCCGCTTCAGAGGTGCCCCTACGGAAGAGGACTGGGCCGCGGCCCCAGTAAGGGAGGAGGCGGGAAGAGGGCGGGCTGGGGGTGTGTGGAGGCGGCAGGTACTCACCGACAGGCCCACGCCGCTCCGCGGAGCCCCTCCTCCTGGGAGTTGGGGGTAGCGAAAGCCCGCAGCACGTCAAGGGATAGGGGTAGGCGGGCTGTCTGGCGCGCGCTAAACTGGTCCCAACCGAGAAACGCGCTCATCAGGTGTGCGCAGGCGCGGGCACCCAGGGACGGAACCAACGTGCACCGCGGGGGCAAGCCACCGCCAGGACGTACCAACTGCGCGAGCAGGTTGTTGCCAGCACCCTAAGACCGATCCTATCTCCAACAGCAGCCTGGGCCCCTCCTAACCGTCTCACAAAGTGCTTGTTAGGTGTATCATTTGCGAGTGCTTTGAAGGAAACCAAACAATAGCACAGGTCCCCCCCAAATACTACAGTAAACTCTTCAAAGTCGACTCTGCCACATCAAGCCTCCTCTGGCCCATTCTTTGCGTATATCTAGAGTTATACTGAAATTATCTTTCTAAACGACCACTTGAAAATTATCTCCATAAATGTGCGTTTTATGATCCTGCAATTTCATGTCCAGAAAAAAAAACTGCTACAGGTGTGCACAAAAAGACATGTTCATGTTCGAGTATTTCCTTGCAAAAAATATAAACGGAAATGTCCAATAAAACATGAATGACTAAAATCTGACACATTCCTACAATAAAATACTACAATAAGTAAAACTAATAAATGAGTATTTGGGAAGCCAGGATGGCTCAGTGGGTTAGGTGCTCACTTTGCAGCCCCAGGGACAGAGGATCGAATCCTGGCCCCGGCCCATGCAGACCCATATGCTGAACTGGGGAGTGCCTCCAGTTCAGTTCTCACTGGGGTGAGACCCCGGCCCAGTTCCTGTCCTGTACAGCCCCGCGCCCACCTGTGGAATGAAACTATGTGGAGAAACCAATGATGCACAACTACGGACACTGTTCTGGGCCCTCCCCCTTCTCTCTGTCTCTGTATCTCTCTCTCTCTCTCTCTCTGTTAAAAACAATAAAAAACAAATCTTTAAATAAAAATAATGAGAACTATAAGTAGCAACATTTGATAGTTCATGAGTTACTGAAATAGCAACATGCCAATGTGTACACTGTGAAATATGTGAAATTTTAAAATATATAGAATGACAGTATATACTGATTATAGAAAATACATGTATGTACATTAAATGAACTAGATGGATAGACAAATACCCCATGATAATATGATAATATGATAATAGGCAGGAGAGGAGAGGGTGGAAGCCAGCATGGATATGGAAAGTGAATAAACAGGATTTCAGATAGATGTCATGATTTCATTAAAAAAAAACAAAACTAAAAATAAACAATAAAATGTTAACAGTTGGGTAGTAAAACTATACATTATTCTAAGTACTTTTTTGTAATATTTAATTCTGGAATGCCCTTTTCCTATCCCACCAGGTCACCTACCTCCAACTAATCCTCCAAAATCCAGTACATCCACTTTACCTGCCTCCTCTAACCCCAGGTCATTTCTCCTCCTTGCTTCCTCAGCTTCAGGGAAATTCGATCACCTATGGCATAGTGCAGTCCTTTACTATATACCTATTTCTTCTATAAGGCTGTAGGCTTTCTGAAGACAGGATCCATGAAACTCTAGCAAGTAGCAAAGAGCCTGGGCAAAAGCAAACACTCAACATGTGTTGATTGAATTGAATTGGGAAGTAGGAGTAGAAATCAGAAAAAGTTTCAGTACAGGGCCAGAAAGGTCCTTTTGGAGAATCCAGCTTCAGACAGTGATGATGCACTCATTGCTGGCAGCCATCTTGCAACCCTGAGGAGAGCCAACCTATGGTAGTCTGCCTCTAAAACGGCCCCCAATCACCCTGCCTCCTGGCAATTAACTCTTGAGGGCAGGATACTAAGTGGACTTAATGGCTCACTTTTTTTAAATATAATAAGGCATAGTGATGGGTTGTCATGTCTAAAACTAGGTTATAAAAGACCATGGCTTTCTTCCTGAGTACTCTTACCTTCTGGATTTGCTCAATTTGGGGGAATCCAAACTCCATGTCATGAGGCAATCATGTGGAGAGATCTACATGTGGGAAAGGATTCCCCCACCTCACCTACCCAGGAAGACAACTTAATCACAACTTCATAAGAAACCTTAAGTCAAAGGTACCTCCAGGCTAAGCCATGCCCAAATTCCTGACTGTCAAAAACTATATTTATGTTCTAAGCAACTAATTTTGGGGGTAATCTGTACATAACAACAGAGAACTAATACACAGTTTAGGAAAGAAAAAAAAAAGAGAGAGAGAGAGAAAATTGCCTGATCATTTATATATATGAGGGCTGTCCTGAAAAAAAACCCAGCCATTGTCAATATAATGAGAACAGTTACATGTCTGGATACTTTCCAGACAGCCCTTATATACCTGGAGACCATTTCACTTCTGGTCTTTTTGTGATATGAGATAATAAATGTCCTTAATATTTATGTCACTATGAGTTGTTTTCTGTTACTTGCAGTAGACAACATTCTAACTGATATAAATCTGAATGTCCATCAGTAATCATCATAGATAGAGCTCAAAACTGATAACTTGAAAAAGCAAGTTGAAGGATAATGCAAGCTCCATGAGAATAGGACTTCATTTAGCACATTGCTGTATCCCTAGTACTTAGAACAATGCCTAGCACATAGAGAAAAATGAATATGTTCAGCCTGATTTCATTTATGTGAGCACATATTCCTACACAAATAATACTATATTTTTAAGGTAATAGATTCATGTCAAAGTATTTTCATAGGCCAGGGAGGATACTTGGATACCTAATAAGCAGAAAATAGAGGATAGTTTTGAAAAGGCAGCTAGAAGTCCAAAACTGGGATCACACAAAGGGAACCTTAATATAGCCACAATGGTTTTTTTTTTAGTACTACTGTATAATTTTTAATGAGTAAACTATACATTTAGAAAGTAAATCACTTTTCAGTGATTGCATCATCCAAGTTACCTAATGTTTCACTGCTGATCACTTTCTAAAGTTTCCCTTGCCATTTCTGAGTAGAATTTCTTGTCATTTTTAAATTGGGTCACTTGGGGAAGCCAGGATGGCTCAGCAGGTTAAGGGCTCACTTTGCAGCCCTGGGGTCCAAGGATTGAATCCCAGCCCGTGTGGACGCATATGCTGAACTAGGGTGCGCTTCCCATGTGGGAAGCCCCCAGTTTGGTTCTCACTGCCAGGGCGAGCTTCCCATGTGGGAGGCCCCACCCACCACCCCCCCAGGCCTGGTTCCCACACTGCGTGGCCCCCTTCCACCTGTGTGGAATGAAACCATGACAAAAACTGATGACATGCAACTATGGAGACTTCCCTGAGCCCGCCCCCTTCTCTCTCTCTCTCTCTCTCTCTCTCTCTCTCTGTTAAAACAATAAAATAAATCTTTAAAGTGGGTCACTAATTTATTATTGTAAAGGTGACTTATTAACAACTCCTCATGTTCCATGTGGGAGCACTATAATTAGTGTAATAATCCTGGCCCTTCTTCACCTCTTCACTCATTCCTCCCAGAATAGGGCTGATTTATGTCTGGTAGGTTTCAAAGAAGGAAATGCATATGCTTTGCTCAGCCGTTTCTTCACTCTGTCACTGATCTTCCCACCTGCGTGAAGCACACATTCTCTGTTCTTCACTACTGTAAGTTTTTTGGCACATCACACCACTCCTCACCTCTCCCACATCCACCAAGAACAGCCAAGACTGTTTAGATGTGCCTATAATGCAGCAAGTCCATCAAATTCAGGGTTGAAGTATAAGCAAGCTCACTTGGCTAACATACTAATCTCTCAATGGGTTCCAATCTTGGGCAAGAAACAGAAGTGTTATTTATTATCCTCCTCAAACCATAATAATTAGGAAGCTGGTAGTTCTTCACTTATTTTTTTCCAAAGATTTATTTTAATGTTTGAGAGAAGGTGAAAGAGAGAGATGGAGGGAGGGTCTACAGCAGTCTTCATAGTTGTACATCGTTAGTTTTGACATGGTTTCATTCCACACAGACAGATGTGGGGTCATATGGGGCAGAACTGAACTGGGGGCCTCCCATATGGGAGGCAAGAACCTTCACCTCTGTGCTATCCTGACAGTTACAAGTTGCACTGCAGTTCACCATATGGGTTTGCACAGGCTGGGACCAGGATTCAATCCCCAGTGCTCGCAGTTGCAAGGCAAGAACTCAACCTGCTGAGCTATCCTGGCATCCCATTCACTTTTTTGTTTTTGTTTTTTTTAATGTAAGGCTATATATGTCTACATGTAAAACTATAACAAGAGAACTGCACCACAGAATATGTGCACAGCATCCAAGAAAATGCTATGTGAGTTTCAGAAATATGTATATAGCATTTGGGTTAGTCATTGTATGTTTTTGGTGCTTTTTATTCCATATTTATAAGGAATACACACCATTAGATAGTGTTCTTGATTCTGTTTTGAAAAAAAAATTCTCTTCTCTTTTTAGTTTCCAAATCAGTTTTTTTTTTTACATTTATTATGTGCTTTATTTTTATATTACATTGTAATATATAATGAAATAATTATACATCTCACCATAATGCAGAGTCAATAGGAGTCCTGAGCTTGTTTACCTGCAACTAGATAGTCCCATCTAGATCCCTAGATCCCTTGCATGCACAGTTCACAAGAGGGTTCATGCTCCTGTGAGAATCTAATGCAGCTACTGATCTGACAGGAGGTGGAGCTCAGACAGTAATGCGAGCGATGGGGAACAGATGTAAATACAGTGAAGCTTCTCTTGCTTGCCTGCCACTCACCTTTTGCTCTGCAGTCCAGTTCCTAACAGGCCACAGACCAGTACCAGTCCATGGCCCAGGGGTTGGGGACCCCTGTCCTACACTCATAAAACTCTTCTCCAGTGTGGACTTTCTCATGGTCAACAAGTATATGTTTATGGCTGAAAGCTTTCCCACAATGAGTGTACTGGTAATCATTCTCCCATCTTAAAAGACCTCTCCACCTGTAGTGTCCCCATGTGGCTTCCCCACATTGTGAGGAATGTGTTGTTAGAAAAGGCCTGTGCTGGGGAAGCTGGGGTGGCTCAGAGGGTTAAACACTCACTTTGCAACCCCGGAGCCCGAGGATCGAATCCCAGGCACAGCCCATGCAGACCTATATGCTGAACTGGGGTGTGCCCTCAGTTCAGTTCTTGCCAGGGCCTATGTGGGAAGCTCCTGGCCCATTTCCTGCCCTGCACAGCCCCACGCCCACCTGTGGAGTGAAACTATATGGAAAACTAATGCTGTCAACTATGGAGACTGCTCTGGGCCCTCCCTCTTCTCTCTCATCTCTCTCTGTCTGTCTCTCTCTGTCAAAAAAAAAAAACAATAAAAATAAATCCTTAAAAAAGATAAGGCTTGTGCTGGTTGTAAAGTCCTTCCTACCTTCTCTGCACATAAAGGTCCTCTTTGTCATGTGAACTCTGTAGTTCTTCACAAATCAAGGCCTCCCCTTATCCTTTCTGGAAAGTTTCTCTCTAATTCCATGCTTTTGATATTGGTGCTTTCCCCCACAAGAGCACAGGCCTTAATTAGGGTATGTTTCATCCTGCTCACCTAGACACAAAATGTCTTTCAAGAGAGAGCTATATGTTTCACAGGGCTGGGCCTTTTGGGTGGATGGGTCTAGCTTTGGAGTCCAGACCTTGACTCTCCCACAGAATCTCCTTGCTTGGAAGGTGCCTCCTCGTCCTGAACCACATGCTACCAACCTAGTGATGACAAAAGTGCAAAGTTCTCCAGCATCACATGGTGGTACAGATTTCTCTGAGCTTCCTCAAGGAGGCCCCACACCTCCTGGGAGAAATGTATGGCCACTGTAAAAAACACAACCCCCCCATGGAAAGAGTAGGGCCGGAGCTGGGCAACTGGACCAGAGCAGGGGCAGCTGTCACCAACAAGCTCATTTGGGCCTCATAGCTGCCTCTGTGTAGCAGGACAGCACCTTGCCTTGTGCTTGCCATTCACTTCAGTCCCAAGTCAGTATTGAGGATGCTCAGAACCTGTGAACAAACCCCACAGCAACTGAATCACCTGATATCACAAGCAAGCCTCCAAATCAATGTAATTGAAGAACATTTTGAGATTGCAAGCAAGCTATTTTATAACTGTTATATTTAACAAATATTCATTTACGTGAACTGAATTTTTTTTTAGATATTGTAAACCAAAATAAAAGAATCATATACCTTCAATAAATACAAAGATACATATGCATAAGGTTATTCATTGGTGATTTAAAAATACTGCAAATAACCCAAATGTCCATTCATAGGAGAATAGGACATCCAAACAATGGAGTATTATTCAGTAATATGCAACAGCAGAACAAAACCACATGCACACATATGCACATACACACACACACACACACAAAAAAACAACTTAGAAACAATGAACTGATTATTTGTTGGCAGTGTGGGTAGACTGGAAGTTGAAAGAATTATGGGAAGAGTAAACACTGGAATGAAATAGAAATGTGGGGAGGAGAGACAGTCTATGTCTAAATGTTTTTGTACAGTTCTAGTTTTGAACCATGTTAATGTTTCAGATGCTAAAAAATAAAATAAAATAAATCAACAAGGATGAAGGAAACTCTAAATGAAATGCTAACAGAAAGAAATAAATCAGGGGAAGCTGGGATGGCTCAGCAGGTTGAGCACTCGCTTTGCAGCCCCGGGGACCAAGGATTGAATCCCGGCCCTGGCCCTTGTGGACCCATATGCTGAACTGGGGTGTGCTTCCTATGCAGGAGGCCCCCAGTTCAGTTCTTGCCCCCTGGTTTGGCCCCGGGCTTGAGGGAGTGTGCCTTCCATGCAGGAAGCCCCCAGCCCAGTTCCTGCCCTACTCAGCCCCCACCCACCTGTGTAGTATGAAACCATGTCAAGAACTGATGATGTACAACTATGGAGACTGCTCTGGGCCCTCCCCTTCTCTCTGTCTCTGTCTCTGTCAAAAACAATAAAATAAATGTTTTTAAAAAATAAATAAATAAAAATATATTTTAAAAATAAAATAGGGGGGAAAGCCGAGACGGCTCAGCGGGTTGAGCGCTCGCTTTGAGGCCACGAGGACCAAGGATCGAATCCCGGCTCCGGCCCAGGCAGGACCCACATGCTGAACCGGGGAGTTCCCACAGTTCGGTTCTCTAGCTGTCTCTGTCTCTGTCTCTGTCTCTCTCTCTATCTGTCAAGAGTAAAATAGAAATAAATATGCACTGAAGATAAAATAATTACTCTCTATAAATATAAAAAAAAAAGATATAAAAATAAATAAATAAATAAATAAATAAATAAATAAAATAAATAAAATAGGGAAGCTGGGATGGCTCAGTGGGTTAAGTGCTCACTTTGCAGAGCCGGGGACCGGGGATCGGGTCCTGGCCCCGGCCCATGCGGACCCATGTGCTGAGCTGGGGGCTCCCCCAGTTCAGTTCTCTCTCTGTCTCTGCATATATATCTGTCAAAAATAAATAAAAAATATATTTTTTTAATTATTAAAAATAAATAAATAAAATAAACCAAACTGTATTGCACTGGTGTCCAACCTTTTGGCTACATGGGCTACAATGGAAGAACTCTCTTGGGCCACAGATAAAATACAGTATCACTAACAATAGCTGATGAGCTAAGAAAAAAGTCACCAAAAAAATCTCATAATTTTTTTTTAAGATTTATTTTGTTTTGAGAGAAGGTGCAAGAGAGAGAAAGAAGGGGGGTGTGCCCCTTCATTGGTTGTGACATGGCTTTATTCCACACAGGTGGATGTGGGGCCACGCAGGGTGGGAACCAAACTGGGAGCCTCCCGCATGGGAGGCAAAAACCTTCACCACCATCTTGTGGTTACCAGTTGTACCACAGTTCAGCATATGGGTTTGCATGGGCCGGAACCAGGATTTAATCCCCGGACCTCATGATTGCAAAGCAAGCACTCAACCTGTTGAGCTATCCCAGCATCCCTCATAATGTTTTAAGAATTTGTTTTGGGCCACATTCAAAGCTGTCCTGAGTTGTAGGTTGGACATGCCTGCTATATTGCAACTGAATTAACATAACTACACAGGTGAATAAAACAGATGCATACATACACACACATTTCAACACACACATATATGTGTGTATATGTATGTAAGTATCCTAGATCTATGTACTGAGAGAACATAGAAGCAATAACACCCCTGTAACAATGAGAAAACCTATCCCCCCACATACACACATCTTGGTGTTTGAAAACCATTCTCTATGGAACCAGAGCTACTCAGAAAAATGGCTGACTCCAGGGAAAGTACAAGACGAGTCTGGATATACTGACTGTGTAAACAACTAAAGAAATGCTCAAAGAAGGATGAGGACATGTCAAACACACATAGGAGCAATTTGAAGGGGTTTCTAGAGTCAAATGTAGGACAATATTAATATCAAAATAAATAATGAGAGTCATGGATTATAACATTAAATAAAATAATAATTCTTGAGTCTATAATGATAGAAAGAAGAAGAAAAAAAAAGCAGAGAGAGAGCTCTTCCATTAGGTAGAATGTCAATTAATAAATGTGAAAGGAATGATGAAATTAGAAAAACACCATTTGGAAACTGCCAGAGTAATTAAGGCAAGTGTCATCAATGAATGCTAAAACTAGTGGCTACAAGGTTGATGACTAACAGATTTATGTACTCTCAAAGAAGTTCCTCATAAGATACTTAATACAAAAGGGAAAATAGTAACTTTATAGTAGAGAAAAGTGGCAGGTACCTCCTTAATGCAATAATCCCAGATATTATCACTAGTGATGAGACACATAAACATCATATACAACCTGTTATGATGCCTGTGGTATTGCTGCAAAAAAATGTATAAACTTGAATCTAATCATGAAGAACTAGAGATAAGCTCAAACTGAGGGACATTCTACAAAATAATTGGCCTGCGCTCTTTAAATATATCAATGGTGTGAAAGACAAGCTGAGGAAGTCTTCCAGGCTAACAGAAACTTAACAGGACAAATAACTGCAACATATGATCTAAAATTTTATTTTATTATAAAGGAAATTATTGGGACAATTAGTGACATTTGAATAAGGTCTATGAATTAGATTGTATCGATATAAGTTTTTACTTTGATAAGTACTATAATTATGTATGAAAATGTCCTTGTTTTTATGAAATATACACTGAAGTACTAAAGTGGCAAAGTGACATCATGTCTGCAACTTGATCTCAAATTGTTCAAAAAATAATGTCTACAAATCAAATGTAAAGAGAACGATAGAACTAAAGTAGTAAACTGTTAACACCTGGGAAATCTAGACAAAAGGTATATGGGAATTCTTTGTACTATTCTGTCAACTTTTCTCTTTCTTTTTCCTTTTTTTATTTTTTAAGATTTATTTTATTATTTGAGAGAAGTGAGGGAGAGAGAGAAGGTGGAGGGCCCAGAGCAGACTCCATAGTTGTACATCATTAGTTGTTACTTGGTTTCATTCCACACAGGTGGGTGTGGGGCCATGGAGGGCCGAAATTGAACCAGGCCTTCTTCATAGGAGGCTAGAACAGAACCTTCACCACTGAGCCATCCTGGCAGTTACCAGTTGTGCTTCATTTCAGCATATGGGGTTGTGCAGGCCAGGGTTGGGAATCAAACCCTGGACCTCGTGATTGTGAGACAAGTGCTCCACCACTGAGCTATGGCAGCATCCCCCTGTGAACTTTTCTGTAAGTCTGAAATTATACCATGATAAAAAGTTAAAAGAGTACAGGTAAACTATATGCTGATTCCAATAAAGGAACTTTAATTGCCATCTATAATGTCCAATTACAAAATTCTGTCTTTATCTAGACTGCCCCATTGTCCTAATTAATTGATTTTATAAATAACTTATAATTTTGCACTTATAACTATTGCTCTCTTGGGTCCTTGCTTTCAAGATGACCAAGAAAAGAAGGAACAATGGTGGTGCCAAAAAAGGCCACAGCCATGTGCGGCCTATTTGTTGCACCAACTGCTTCCAATGCTTGCCCAAGGACAGGGCCATTAAGAAGTTTGTTGTTCAATCAACAAGACAAGGAATAACAAGTGCTGGAGAGGCTGTGGACAAAAAGGAACCCTCATACACTGCTGATAGGAATGTAAATTGGTACAATCACTATGGAAGGCAGTATGGGGATTCCTCAAAAAACTAGGAATGGAATTGCCATATGACCCAGCAACCCCTCTCCTGGGTATCTACCCAAAAAAACTGAAAACCTTAGTCCTCAAAGATATATGTACCCCGATGTTTATCGCAGCACTGTTCACAGTGGCCAAGTCATAGAATCAACCAAAGTGTCCTCTGATAGATGACTGGATAAAGAAGTTGTGGTACATTTGCACAATGGAATACTACTCAGCAATAAGAAAAGATGAAATACAGCAATTTGTGACAACATGGATGGACCTTGAAACCATCTTATTAAGCGAAATAAGTCAGACTGAAAGAATCAGGAAACATATTACCTCACTCATAGGTGGAATATAAAACAAAGTAACAAAGGAACAAAAACTCATGGACACAGTCAATAGTTTCGTGGTTACCTGATGGTAAGTGGGGAGGTGGGTGGGAGAGCTGGGGGAGTTGTGGGTGGAGTAGGGAGTGGGCATCAAATGTACTGTGATGGAAAGAAAGCTGATTCTGGGTGGTGAGCACGTAATGCAATGCATAGACAATGTAATGTAGACTTGTACACCTGGAAACAATGTAATTGATATCAACCAATGTCATCCCAATAAATGTAACAATTAACAACAACAAAAAGAAGTTCATTGTTCAAAACATAGTAGAGGCCACAACTGCTAGGGACATTTCTGAAGCGAGTGTCTTTGACACCTATGTGCTTTCCAAGCTGTATATGAAACTACATTACTGTGTGAGTTGTGCCATACACCAAGGTAGTCAGGAAATTGTTACTGTGAAGCTCAGAAGGACGAAATACCCCTACCGCAGTTTAGACCTGAGGGTGTTGCTTCACAACCTCCACCAAAGCCCATGTAAAGAGCTAAGTCCTTAAGGGTTGAAGAAAGATTCTCTGGAAAGAAAATAAAATGTAAATCATACTTTTAAAAAATAACTATCTATTAATAAATTAGCACTTTTATCTCTTTCTAACATTAGGAATCTATGAGGGCTGTTGGGAAGGTAGCCAGCAGCCATGTAACCATTCTTGTAATATTGACAATGGCTGGATTTTTTTCTGGACAGCCCTGGTATATAGTATCATGTTTGAAAAAAGAGTTCTATTGCTAAACAAATACTGATCTAGTTCAACTTTTCCAATTCACAATTTGAGAAATTGAATCACAGGGAGGAAAGGTGACTGACTAGTGACTTACCCAATGTCACACAGCTATAAACCAAGTTGAAACTATCAAACACAGAGTTACCTCACCAGAAAATATTAACAATAAATGTGTAGCATCACTAATAATTAAAGCAATACAAAATAAAAGTCCCATAGCACATTTGTTAAATTAACAAAAACAAATAAAACATAGAAAGTTCAATGTTAACAGGATAGTAAGAAAATAAGTACCGGTACATTTCTGCATTGGGAATGCTCTATAAACAAGTATAATCTTTCCAAAGAGAAATTTGGCAATAGCTGTGAAGAATTACAAAAATGATCATACTCTCAACATGAATAATATCACATCGGGGAATACATCTCAAGGAGATGATTCAAAAGAGAAAAGAGAAGATTTGAACAATGATGACTATAGACAGATAGCAGGTTATAGCTAAAAACTAAAACAGTCCAAATGCTCCATGGCAGAAAGGCTAACTCAAAATAGGCCCTGATAGAGATATACAATAACAGATTATTACACTATCTCAGGGAATTTCAACAAGAGGACCTTACAGAAATGTGGCAAGAACCCCATTAAGTAAAGATAAGCCAAAGACAACAGAATTCTAAAAGACCCTTACATAACACAACAGCTAAAAGACAATTTGTATGTAGGTGCCAAAGAAACAATGAGTGTGCAATTAGATGATTTGGACTTGGAATCTTTTTTTTTTAATATGACTTTTAGGGATACTGAGATGGCTCAGCGAGTTGAGCACTTGTCTTGCAGCCATGGGGTCCAAGGATTAAGTCCCAGCCCAGGCCCATATAGACAATGTGCTAAACTGCGGAGAGCTTCCTTGTGAGAAGCCCCCAGTTTGGTTCCCACCCTGCACAGCCCCACATCCACCTGTGGAATGAAACTATGTCAAAACTAGTGATGTACGGCTGTGGAGGCTGCTCTGGGCCCTCCCCCTTCTCTCTCTCCCTCTCTCTCTCTCTCTCTCTCTCTCTCTCTCTCTCTCATCAAACAATAAAATAAATCTTTTTTTCTTTTTAAGTAATTAACATACCATAAAGTCACCTGTCCAGAGGATCAACTTAGAGCACGACAGAGTGAAAAGCTCCACTGACCCACACCCCCAGTGAAGTTATTTAAAAACAACCATTTCAAGCCTCTGGAACTAGATTGTAAGGCAAATAGTACATGGAGAAATATCTACTCAAAATTCCCCTCCTTGCTCAGGTAGGTAGAGATTCCTCTCCAGACTGCCGCAGCCAAGAACACATGATTCCTCCAACCCCCACCTCCAACCCCAGCTCCCAGGCCAAGAACTTTCTTCCAAAAGGAAGACAGGAGTAGGATGTCAGCATTCCTCATTCTGCCCCCAGCTACCTGCTGCTTAGGCTAAGTCCCAGTCAGACACCATTGAGAAGTTGGAGCTTCCTTCTTCCTCCTAGTCTCTGCTCATGGAGTGGAGGTTCTAATTTAGGTGCAGCACACTGAGAATACTAGAGCCCTAATCACCCTTGCCCCAGCTTGAGAGAGAAAGTAATTCAGTGTCAGCATAAACAAGCCAAGAGGTTCTCAGGCTGCTGTTCTCTCTCAACACCAAATCTTCATACCCTAGAGCAGGGATTCCCAACCCCGCACCCACAGCCTGATTTGTGTGCGCCCGCCATTATTTGACTGCATCAGAAGTTTTTCATAAACACTAAGTAAAACTATAATTTATTTTTATACATTGGTTAGAATTTTAAAATATTGTTTGAGTATCTACACAGGTTTATTATATTCGTTGGTATGTTTGCGGTATCGTATGTATAAGTTTTTTCCTAGCTTTCGCCTTTGTACGTGTCGCGTCTTGTTTAGCCGCTGCGCTCTTTAAACTCTCCTCCACCCAACCGGGAGACGCCAAGTTGCCGTTTTGATTGCGGTTGCTGGACTGATCGGGTCGTGATGGTTAGCTAGGATCACAGTGTTTTGATATATTCGATTTTAAATAAACTAAAAGCGAGGTAGGTAATCTATTATTATGGTGGCAATTTGATATGATATTGTAGTTCTATAACTCTTTTTATTTTTATTTTTTTAGTCCTAAAATGAGTGGACCAAATAAGAGAAAACGAACCTATAATTTTAACACAGACTGGGAGGAATCATATTGTTTTATTAATTTAAAAGGTAAATGCGTTTGCCTGTTGTGTGGCAGTAGTATTGCAGTGCCGAAAAAACATAATGTTGAACGTCACTTTCAGACAAGTCATACCACTTTTGACACAAATTATCCACTTAAATCTGAAGAAAGACAGAAAAAAATAAATCAACTAAAATTAAGTTTAACTACTCAACAGACTGTTTTCACTAGACATGTGGAAAAATCTAAAAAGGCAACCATTGCTTCTTTCAAAATTTCTCACATGCTCGCAAAGAAAAAAAAAAACCTCTCCAGGATGGTGAATTGTTAAAAGAAGCATTTCTGACTGCTGCCGATTGTTTGTTTGAGGAATATTCTAACAAGCGTGAGATTATGTCGGCGATACAAGACCTACAGTTGTCAAATAACACAGTCACAAGAAGAATACACACAATTTCAAAAGACTTGCAAACTCAGTTAAAGACTGACTGGGAAATATGTGACTGCTTCTCTCTGCAATTTGACGAGTCAACAGATATATCAGACACTGCACAGTTGGCAGTTATGGTGAGAATGGTATTTAGGAACTTCACAGTAAAAGAGGAGCTGTTGCAAATATTACCAATGAAAGGACAGACGAGAGGTGAGGATATTTATAAAACTTTCAGAACATACGCCAGGTCGATCAACATGCCTTTGCATAAGTTGTCTGCGATAACTACCGATGGGGCACCAGCAATGGTTGGTCAAAACAGGATTTATTGCCCTTTGCAGGAAAGATGAATCATTTTCAGACTTTATGTCCTACCACTGT
>PVKE010012647.1:0-37918 GCA_004027555.1 Craseonycteris thonglongyai
AGTGTAACACATAAGTCAAAATGTATTGTCTGGGTGGGCGGAGATCACAGTGTCAGGCTGTCAGAATTCTAGGAATTTATGACCTTGGCAAATTCCCAGAATGCATTAAACTATTGCTAGAAAGTTTTGTCTTCTACAATCGCTTCAAAGTCCATGGTACACGGAATTCCACCCCAGACATTGCGAGCGATCAACGATCCACCAAAATTGGCCTCGCGATCGACCAGTCAACATTGGCCACCACTGATGTAGAGGATAGTTACATACAGCCTTATGGATCATTATCCTCAATTCCAATCACCTCACCCCCACCGCCTCCCCTCATTTTAGTTACTTCCAGTCATAACTAGTTAGGTGCTCTCTAAAATATCTTTCCAGTCTTGTTACTCCTGCCCCTACTATGCCTACTTGAACCTCACTGGAAAACCAGTCCCTTGATATCTCACTGTCTCTAAGTATAATGGTCACCTCATAGCATCACTTCCTTGCCTACACAGCAGATACCAGACTGCATCAGTTCAACTA
Source organism: Craseonycteris thonglongyai (assembly GCA_004027555.1). NCBI lineage: Eukaryota > Metazoa > Chordata > Mammalia > Chiroptera > Craseonycteridae > Craseonycteris > Craseonycteris thonglongyai. The sequence continues at coordinate 526 of PVKE010012647.1, forward strand.
TACCAACCTTTTCTTCAACTCCCTTCCCAATGTACTATTTACCATAAATCCATTTATTCATTCACTGTATAAATACCAAATGCATACTATACGTCCAACATTAGTTTCTGCTCCTACTTCCGTAGCGTTGATGCTACCAGAACAAAACTACAAATCTTGGTGAACCACTCATTTAAATATCCCGTATCTCAGGTGAGGGCTGAACACTCATCAGCAGTTCTTAGCTAATCCTCTCTCCATGCCCCTCAAAGGGCATGTTTTTTCACTCCTCTCCTCAAACCCATGCTTCATCTTTCTCAGAAGATGGCACTGCTTCCTAGTTCATGGACAAAAGAGGCTTTGGAGCATAAACTATATCTTAATGCATTTCCCCACAAATCTCTTTGTGTATATTACCTCCTTCTGCCATTTTAGAGTAAAACTTGCCTCTGATCCTAACCATTACTAATTCACTTAACATGTTGCTCTGGATTCCCTCTCCCACTGAAGGAACTTTTATGCTTTAGTTATTGCTCTTTTTCCAACCTTTCCTGTTCCAGGGGCTCCTTCCCCAGCAGCTCACCTCTCCTTCCCATCCTCAATTTAAAAACACAAACTGTCCTTTGATTTTTATACTCTCACAAGCTTGCTTTTGAGCATGGAACCAAGTTAACTGTGTATATCACACTAAGGTCCTCTTCTCCACAGGCCCAGCCTTATAAATGGGACCAGAATACTTGTCTACATAGTAACTTTAACTCTTTCTTACAGAGAAAGTGGTTTTAACAGTCACTGCATGCTTGCCTGTGGTTTTTGTTTCTCCTTTTGCTGAGTATACATGACTGGTAACTCACTGACACTCTCCCATACAGGCAAATTTGCAGGACTACAGAGGCACTTTTAAGTTTTTGTTTTGAAATTATCTCATACTTACCAAAAAATGACAATAGTACAAATTAATTCTTGCATCTTACCTTCATTCGCCAATCTTTAACATTTGCCACAATTTGCTTTATCAATTTATATATGTATTTATTCTGAACCATTTAATGGGTTACATATACGATTGAGCTTCCCATGTAGGTTTTCCTGAAGGTGTCAATCATAGGACATGTCTATACAAAGTCTGATCTCAATGATATCTACATTATCACAGTATTTCAATCAGTTAACATTTTTATTTTAAATAGGCCTAATGAGCTTTATGTTACAAATGGATTCTTGCTCTGAATCCTGATGAAAACTGGTGAAGAGGAACCCCTCTCCTCCTCATTGGTGGGGACATTGGGGCTGGCCCCAACCTAAACCAGATTATGTGTGATTTCCAGCACCCAGAAGCACCTTCTGAAAAATATTCTAACTCCAGGATTACACTACTGGCTGACTCATGGTGTCAGCTTACCCTGCATAAACCCTTGCCACTTTGTAACACACCATCCATCATTACAGATTAGACAGGTTAGGGAGGCCCTTAGATTAACTTCCCCAAGAGCTGAGGTCAAACTTGACTATTTAGACTAGTAAGTGTACTTCTAGTTGTGAATCTGAAGATCAATGAATGACCAAGTGCAAATGCTTAGTCACATTTCCTTTACAAAGGAAAGTCACAAGTCACAAAAATATTGAACCTCGGGGAAGCCGGGATGGCTCAGTGGGTTAAGCACTCACTTTGCAGCGCCGGGGACCAGGGATCGAATCCCAGCCCCGGCCCATGTGGACCCATATGCTGAACTGGGAGCTCCCCCAGTTCATTTCTCTCTCTGCCTCTGTATCTCTCTCTCTGTCAGAAATAAAAATAAATATATTTAAAAAATATATATATATTGAACCTGAGATAGTTTCATGGGCACTGAATTCAGATAAACAAGTTAAAAGAATATAGGGAATGCCTGGATAGTTCAGCAGGTTGAGTGCTTGCCTTGTAACCACAAGGTCTTGGTATCGAATCCTGACCCTGGCCCATGAAAACTCACATGCTGAACTGCAGGGCAACTGGTAACCACTGAGCCCTGAGGTGAAGGTTCTCACCTCCCATGCAGGAGGTCCCAAGTATGGTTCCCACCCTAGCGGCCCCATATCCACCTGTGTGCAATGAAACTATGTCGCAACTAATGATTTACAACTATGAAGACTATACTCTGGGTCCTCCCCTTTTCTCTCACCTCTCAAATAATAAATCTTTAAAAACAGAAAAAGAATATAGTAGTAGGCTACAAGCTTATAGTGCAGCTCCCTTAAAGCATAAGCAGGTCTTAGTTCATTTTTTTTTTGACAGAGAGATAGAGACAGAGAGAAGGGGGAGGGCCCAGAACAGTCTTTATAGTTGCACATCATTGTTTTTTTCCATTTAGTTTCATTCCACAGGTGGGCACGAAGCTGCACAGGGCAGGGACTGGGCCAGGGTCTTGCCCCGGTGAGGACCGAAATGGGGGCACCCCCCAGTTCAGCATATGGGTCTGCACGGGCCAGGGCTGGGATTCGATCTTCGGTTCCTGGGGCTGCAAAGCGAGCACTTAACCTGCTGAGCCATCCCAGCTTCCCCCTTAGCTCATTTTTAAAAATCTCTAGCACCTACTCATCCACCCAATAAATGCTTTAGGCTTTCAGAATGATTAGAGGTAAGAAATTTAGTAATCAATTACAATTTGTGATAAATGCTCTGAAGAAACCCAGGGTTGTAAAGAGAGCGATTGAGGGAATGAATATATTGGAGAGAAGAGGAACACTAACAGAAACCTAGTTTAGCTAGGACAGAATTTAGTTTCCAGTGCCATTTAAGAGCCTTCTCTCTAAATTAGTAGGGAGCACCACCTCCATACACCTGAAGCAGACTATTGTGTGGCCAGAGCACAAATGAGGTGAGAGAACAGTTAAACATGGACCAGAACCTGATTAGGCAGATTTGTAAGCCATCTTATATTGGGTTTTTGTTTGCTTCTAATAAATATCCCCAAAGTAAAAGGAAGCTACTAAAGGATTTTTAGGGGAATGAAATGGAAAAAAAAAACCAAAACATGTTCGCAATCTCTTAAATGCTAATCAAGAATGGATGGAAACAAAGGGGCAGGTGTACAGCAACAGGATGCAGACAAACCTATTATGGTAGCACACCTGATCAAGGCTGCCTGGGATGGATGAAGGGAAAGACACATTAGAAATACTAGAAAGGTATTTAGTGACCAGGATTTGGTGATTGGATGAGGCGGCTCAGGGACATGATGAATCAGACCTAGAAATTTTTGGCTTGAACAAGAGAATGACGTGAGGGTGCCATGTATTAAGATGGGTTTTCATTAAGTATTTAACTGAAAACATGTAAAATCAAAATGTGGAATAAAAAAGAGCATTCTTAAGTTTGTAATACTAAATAAAAACTACAGTCATTTCATAATTTCAAAGTATATTCCTTGATTAAATAGTCTGCCCACAATTTCTCAATGTCTGAGCTTACTAAAAATTGTCAATTTTAGATTGTCATTTAAAACCAGTTTCCTACTGTCCTTAGTTGATAAACACAAACTCTAAACATTGCCTACAGTTTGGCCCCACCCTGTTCTTTGGCTTTAGTTCTTGGAATGCTAGGCTTCCTTTCTGCTTTTGGACCTTTGGATATCTTTCCCTTTGCTAACAGCCAACCCTACTCCCAGTTAATGTTTACTTGTTCTCTGGATTTCAGTTCAACCATCACTTCTACCTGAGATTAGATTGTATGCATTATAGTAAATTATACTTTCTCTCCAGAGAATTTAGTTTATTGTTATACACACACACACACACAGGGAGCATATCTGCTTTGTTTTATCACTGAACCTTTAAAAATTTCGTAGAGAATCTGCCACCCAGTGAGCATTCCAATTTCTGTTGAACAATGAATACATATGGTAGCAAGGCAAACTGGAGGCTAAATTTAGATTTAAATCAAGTTCTGCTGTTCACTGGCAATCCTACATCAGGCTATACATGTAGAGCAATTTTTATCATCTCTAAAACAGGATAAAACATAAACATAGCCACTTTATGTGAAAGAACTACCAATGTAGAAGTCTGGGAAGTGTTTTTTTAGTAAGCTAAATGCTACGTAATTGCATTTTTCTGAAGACAGAAAGCAAGTAATATATTCTCTATAATCAGATTAAAGACCTAATCATTAAAACTGTAAAGTTAAATGCAGCTCACCTGAAATTCAGTATCTGTGACACAAGTATGTCCTTAATTGTTTTCACTAAAATAACTTGATTTAAAAATATATCAATACTGCATAGGAAAATTTCTGGATTGTTTTAAAATGTTACTATTTTATTTTTCTTTTGTTGAATATACATCTGTTTTACTGGCAGTCCAGATAAACAAGTATATAAAGGAAATATTTAAACTTCATTTGGCAGATGTCAAGATGAACTGTGCAGATTAAAATGCCTCAATTTAACCTGAAGAAATGGTTTTGAATCATACAAACTTTTAAGAAAAATAAAGACTGTCCAAAGGGATTCTCCTAGTTTATAACACATTTCCAGAATAACTCAAAAAAAAAAATTTCAAAAATACTCATTGACCAATTTAAAGATATGTCAATACCATATGGCTTTATGAAATAACTTCTAAAATTTATAATTTTTTATTTAAAAAGGATCCCAAGTTTTAAATAAACTGCTAGCAATATCATTTTTTTTCCACTTAAAAGTGCTTATCTCTGAGGGTGGGACGTACATCCTTTTCCAACAGATAATCTTTACAAATTTTTAATACACACAAAGAAAATCACTTAAGATATACTTAAGGGGGAAAAAGAGAGTTTTCACCAAAAGTCATTTTTAAATAGACTGCAGTAGATGACACTTCCTTTTTTTTTTTTTTTCCTTTTTATACCATCAGAATTTTCAGTGAGATGCTTTGGCAGTTTTAATACATATCACAGTCTTTACCAAGAGACACTGACATTAATGATGTCTGTGGGGATGGCAATTGCCTTGGTGGCTCAGTGTGAATAGAGACATTACTGGGCTGGTTCTCCAAATCAGAAGCAAAGATACTCTCTTCTCTTACATCAAGAGTTTGTTCAATTGAAGCTGCCTGGAGTGGATTATTATCCACAGTTTTGTTAACATTATTTAAGTTGTTATTAAGTGCGATAATATCACACTCTTTGTCCAGGACACCAAATTCATCTTCTATTGTAACTATATCTTCAGTTTCAAATGATTCCAAAGGAGCCAAAAACTCACTTTGTAGAGGGTCTTGGGGACCATTATTGTCACATTCTGTATCATCCTTTACTTCAGAATCTTTATCACTGTCACTGTCAATGGTAATTACAACTGGGGAACGTGAAGCATTAGCTCCATGGTGTTTCTTATGCTTCTTCTTATGTTTCTTCTTTTTCTTTTTATGATGTCTAGCTGTATCAGTAGCTTTCCCTTCATAAACTATCTCTACACTTAGGCTCCGGGTCCTCCTTTTTTTCCTCTTGTGTTTTGTCTCTCTGTCTGATGATCGGCTATCTGAAAAGCTGTCACTCTCATTTTTGTAGTTTCCATCCACTTTTGACGAAGATTTTTGGTAATAACCTTCCTTTACTTTAGAAGCAAATTCACGAGATGGCTGAGCCATTTCGTTAGTACCCTCCAAATGTCGTGTTTTGTATTTTCGTTTGCCTCCAGGCTTTTCATTTCTCACCCGATCAAGCCCTGTGGATGCAGTCTTTGATCTATCACTAGACAGGCTCCTTGATCTGTGCCTTTCATAGTAGTAATATTTCCTTTCACTGTGATTATTTTTTTTCCTAGCATTTCTTTCAGAAAAGGACTGAATTCTATATTCTGGACTTGAAGATTGTCTGGAATAGTGAGCTCTAGATAGAGTCTTCCTCCTATAAGATGATTCATAGCCATCTCTATCCTTGTTTCTACTATAGTAAGTATACTCCCACTTATATCTGCTTCCGTAATTATTTCTTAAATAATAACGATCTCTAGTTCTGCTCCGTGATCTTCTTTTACCATGATCACTACTACGAGATCTTGATCTGCTTGTGCTTTCACTAGTTAGAGACAGAGTTTGGCTTCTTCTTGACCAACTACTATCTCTAGTTCTTGATCTTTTTTTCTCTCTTCTACCTCTAGGTCTGCTACTCTCCCTGCTTCTGGATCGTTTTCTTTTCATTCTTTTCTTCCCATGATGCTTTCTACGATTCTTGTGATCATGCCCACTTCTGCTCTGGGAACGTGAATCTGAACTTCTTGATCTTCCCCTCCTTCTGTGTCTATGGTTATATGGGGAATATACTCTGTCTCCTCTGGTAGATGAGCTCAGGTCTCTGGGAGAGGACAATGATGTAGATCGTTTCTCTTCTTCCTTTGATTTGATTCTTGTACCAGAATCACAATGATCTTTACTCATTTGCTCATCCTTTCCAAGGACAGAGCGTGGAGATGAACATCTACTAACTTCACTATCACCAGAACTGTAAGACTGCTCTTGTTCTTGTGTCTTCACAGTCTCCATTTTCTCGTAAGAGCCTAACTCCTCAGAATCAGAGGACAGTTCCACAAGTTCTGGGGTTCTCTCAGCTAGTGGTTTAACAAACCCAACAATGACACAATTATCTGAAGAAGAATCACTGTCATTATTTAGATCCTCATTGGTTTGTACTCCTTGTATTTGAGACGTGGTTCTTCCTGTTACAAGGTCTTCATCTGAACTATCAGAAGTATTTAAAAGAGAAGACATGGCAGCATGTACCTGTTCTGAGCTTGAATAAGAGGGTCCTGGAGTTTCATCATCCCATGGTGCCTGACTAACAGTGCCTACATTAATATCTAACTCTTGGGACTCCGCTTCATCTGGAGATATTGTTATGACTGAAGAATCAGAATGGCTACCTTCTTCATAGGAAGGAGCAGGGCAATCATAATTAGCATGCTGGTCAAAGGCTGCCATGTTAAAAGGAGATCGAGCAAAACTGATAAATTCATGTATAAAATGTTCAGTCCGATTAAGTAAAAATGGCCTTAAGTCAGACACAAATGCCTGACTCTCCAAGTCATAGCGAGTAACATTACTCATGATGATGTGTTGCACTATATTCACTAAAGAACCATGAGTTCCAAAAAGAACTGTAAGTTCCCGTTTTAACCAGGGTACTAATCTGTGAAGACAAGCTGGATTTCTACGGAAAAATTCAGCTGATATATCCCTGTAGCGACCACCATCTTCAATATTTCTAACACGAGCACCAGCACGATAGAGTGTTCGCCTAAAATTAATAATATCCTGTTCTTGAATTTTCCGCAAAGACCGTTCATCTGCAGTAGTTGGCCTCCTTGGAATCTGTCTCATAAATTGAGGAATTTCACCATCTCTAGGTCTTGTTGAAATGCCTAACCCCTCAAATAGCACTCCACTATCTGGAGGAGTTGTTGTTCTTCTATTCACGGTACTACTGGGTGAATAAACAGAAGCACTTCGGTCTCTGGTCATAGTTGTACGATAGCGGAATCGTCGGCCATCAGGTGTGGTAATAGAGCCATTATATGAAGGCCTTAGGATGTACTCTTTGAAGTCATCTTCGGCCCTCACAGAATGGAAAATAGAATCAAAGGGCTGTTTACACAGTGGACATTCAGCTTTGTTTTTAGACCACTCCTGTACACAGCGAAAACAGAACTTGTGTAAACAGCGGTCTAAGTAAGACACATTATCAAATCTATCCAAGCATATAGGACACTTAGAATCAGGAGATGCATCAGCTGGTACTGTCTGTTGCAATTTGCTAGTGCCGGCTTTAGGTGAAAAGTTGTCCATTTTAAATTCCTTAGCAGCTGATGCCATTATCTGTAAAAGGGAAAACATTACATCAGTAACCTGATAAAAGAGAAATGACTAAACTCAAAACAATTGCAAACAATGACTCTGAAACGCACTTTGGTGCGTTTCACCATTGTTTGGTGAAAATAGTTGAGTACTTCATTATCTTTGTAATATTAATGGACAGTGTAGCACAGTAATAGAGTAAATAAGCACAGCTCTAAAGTCAAATTTCCTGGGTTTGAATCCTGGTTCTATACTAGCAGTGTTTGTGTATCAGTTACGATCTCTGTGCTTCAATTTCATCTGCAGATAACAGCCTCACAGGGCTTGTGAAGATGTAAAAAGCCCTTAGAAAAGGTGCCTGGTATACAGTGAGCTCTCAAATATTATATAACATTCTATTATTCTTAAAATAAAATAATTTGAGAAATATTTGATATATACAATAAAGTACAAATGAACATATACACATGGGTAATAACCCATGTGTCCATCACTCAGACATAGCAACAAACATTTTTTTCATGGTTATTTCGGATTTTTTAAATATTTCCTTCTATCCCTCTCCAGAAAAAACAAACATATCACAGTCCTCAATTGGTGTTATTTCTATCTATGGTTTTATATCTTTCATACATATGCCCCAAACAGTAAGACTACTGACGTACTTGTAGTGAGTATTAGATATGCACCTATAAAAATAGCTTTAGGAATAACTTTGTATGTTGACAGGTGGTTACTAGATTTATTGTGATCATATAGTATGTGTTCACACTGTGGAATCATTATGTTGTACACCTGAAACTAATAAAATACTGTATTTCAACTATAATTTTTTTAAGTCTTACTTTGTGAGATAATTTGCATACCAATTCTTTGTTTAAACCAATTCTGTGGTTTTTCGTGATTCTTTCACAAAAAAAGATTCTTGGTGAAAATTAAATGAAATACGAAATGTGAAAGCACTCAAGGGAAGTACCTGGCTTGTATAATAGCAAATGCTCACTTAATGCTAGATGCTGTTATCAGTACTACTATACTACTGTTATTACACTATTCAGTTCATCACTGATTCCTTTCAGCACACTTAAGAAGCCTTTCTTAGTCTTTTTACTTAATCCTAAATTAGTCACAAATATTTTGAACCATGCTTTTGGTCCCCTTGCCTTATTACCTTTTCCCACAAGAACTACTAGAATTTTAGGGAAGTTTTGTTTTATTTAAATTTATCAGTCTATTGTCCCATAACTTAAAAAATGAAATAGCCAGAGCTCAAATCTAGTTTGCATTATAGCTGGCCTTATCTTATAAAAACCTTCTTTAGCTGCATTCCACACTAATGATTTTGTAGTTTCTTCCTTTATGTTTTCCTGAGCCTATTCTTCATCTTTATCTCTTCTATCACAGGAAATCACATCACTAGACAACTGATATCAAATTAGTCAAATACAACTGTAATTTTCTAAGCAATAGACTCATTGGCCATATCAAGTTCTAACAAAAACAAATCCACAACAAAAATCTGAAACTGTAAAATATAAATATTTCATCATAGATTTCAAATTAAACTTGTTCATTTAGGACCTTAACTTTCTCAGAGCCATAACTCTGGGAACCAAATGATGCTGAACAAAGTTCTTCAAGGGTCCAAATATTTCTAGTCTTGCTTTATAAAGTAGAAATGCAAAAATCACCACTGTCCTTAAAGAGAATAGAATTACTATAATATAATATAATAAATATTAAGTATATTTAACACAACTGTTTTTGTTAATATATTTAAACTTTGAAATCTTAATGTTGCATAAATTTCTCAGCATTTACACCTACTTCTAGTATTTTTTATTCTCCTTTGCAGGAAAGAAAACAAAACAAAACCCTAAAAATAAAAATCTTTAGGATAGAGACAGTATGCATGTGTTAGGGGGACAAATAAAGAGTGGAAAGGGGACTGGAAGCAGTTATCAGAAGATCTGGATTGAAGACCAGGTGTCAATTAAAATTAACTCTGTAAACTGGAGAAATCCACATTAACTCTAGACTTGGTTTGCCCCTCCATGTAATAAAGAGATTATCAGACTTTGTAAGTGAATATGTATAGCAGCGTTTATTATAAAATCTCAAAACTGGAAATAACCCAAATGTCCATCAACTGGGAAGGTTAAATAAAATGTCATATATCCATACAATGGAATATTTGGCAATAAAAATGAATGAAATACTGATATAGGCTACAACATGGGTGAACCTTTTCATTATGCTAAGTGGAAAAAAATCAGTCACACAGAAATAGACTCAATATTACAGAGAACAAACTGATGGTTGCTAGATGGGAGAGAGGGTGAGTGGATGGGTAAGAAAGGTGAAGAATTAGAAAGTACAAACTGGTAGTCACAAAACAGTCACGGGGCTGTGAAACACAGTATGGGGAATATAGTCAATAATGTTGTAAAAACCATGTATAGTGTCAGATAGGCACTAGACTTATTGGGGGAATACTTCCTAAGTTATATAAATGCCTACCCACTGCACTGTACACCTGAAACTAATACAAAATATTATTTAATGTCAATTGTAATTTTAAAAATATACATATAATCATGGGATGGAGAGTACAGTATAGGGAATATAGTCAATGGTATTGTAAGAGTTATTATGTAAGGTGTCAGATGGGCAGTAGACTTATTGGGGTTATCACTTTGTGAAGTGTGTATTTCTAATCCTTATGTTGTTTTGTACACCTGAAACTAAAAAAAAAAAAAAATCAGTCACAAAATATCACATGTTATATGATACCATTTATAAAAATGTCCAAAATAGGCAAATCTTTAGATGGAAAGTATATTAGTGGTTGTTGGGGGAAAGGAGGAGGATTGTAAGGTTTCTTTCTTAGATGATAAAATGTTCAATTTGATCATGGTTGAATTCTAAATATACTAAAAACCATTGAATTATATGTATTTAACAGGCAAATTTTATGGATAAAATGTAAAGTATATCTCAACAAAGTTGTTTAAAAAATACAAATTAAGGCATAAAACAGGGATGGCTAGAGACAGATTAAGATTTGTAGGTTTGTAGGAGGGGTTCTGGGTTTAGGTAGCAAAGGTAGTAAATTTAACTTCAGATTCTAGATGAAGTTTGTGACAAAGGGTTTCGCTACCTTAGCACTCAGGAATTAGGATTTCATATTCATTTCCCTGTAGGGGAAAAAGATTAAACAGTTCTTCTGATGCCATTTCCTAACTGCCTCCAAAATTCTAAATAAAGTTTACCATCTTTCAGATAAATTAACTAAGCCAAACCTCCCTTCCCCAAATCTTCAAATCCGTTGGCTTTAACATGGATAAGAACCCTTTATACCATATTTTGGGGGTATTTCAAATAATCAATTAGCATACATACCTAGGGAAAAATGAATTGGGGTGGGGATAAAGAATCAAGAGGCTTAAGTCTAAATTAGATCACAGATTGGACATAAAAAACACTGCACAATGATATAAACAAAGTAGGAGTACTCTGAAGAATTAAATATTCTATTAAGCCATACTGCCTATAAAAGTCATCTTCTATGGCATTCCTTAAATTATCACTGAATATAAATTAATCATCAGCTGATTACATTTGGAGGAGTTGTGTTGATTCTAATGCAGAGCCAGGGCCAAGAACCAAAACCACTTACTGGTAATAATAGTTGTGTAATTTGAGGAAAGTTATTTAATTTCTAAATACCTTTAAATTTTCTCAGTTTTAAAATGGGTTAAGTAACAGTACCCACCTGAAAAAGTGGTTGTGTGAAGGGATATACTCCACATAAACACTTAGGATAGTGCTTGCTGAGCTGAGCATAAGAATGGAATACTGTTTACTATGTTATGTGAAAATAAAGTTATTTCTGGTCATTTTCATCACCCAGAATGGATTATAGAGGCTCAGAACGATGACAATCTATAACAACTAATCTTCATACGTAATATGATTATTGTACTTAATATATTTAGGCAAAATGGCTTAAATGAATTCATAAGTGGATAAACTAGAAATATACCCCCAAGTAATGAAAAATAATCTCGGTTCTACCTCTTATGAGCTTAAGAAATCACTATACCCCTCTGAATTGCAATTCAATAAATTTCAAAAGATCAGACAGAAGTTATAGGATCTATCGACCACATCCTATAAAATTTAATTTCAATTCCAGCAATAAAAAGAACTGCTTGGGAACCATTCCCCTCTAAGGCCAATCATTTCAAACAAGCAAGTTTGTTTTGCCTTAGTGTATAGCTTTGTGTGTCAATGACTAACAGACAAAAAAAAAAAAACCCCAATCCTCATCGCTATTAACGAATACCGTAGCTCTTTCTTCATTTCTCTTAATTTTGAAAAGTACCTACGTTACCAAAAATTCATTTTTTCCTCTTAAATCACTCTTTGCCTCATGTCAGTCTAGGAATCTGCAGCCCACGAGGAAAGCTGCACTGACTCAATAGATGTATAAATTACGGGCAGGCGAGCCCAGCCCACAATATATAATGCAGGGTAGACAACTCCCAACAGTCACAGTGACAGTTGCTTTCTTTGGCCGGTAATTGCTACCGGCCAGGATTCATGACAAGCACCACGTTCATTACATAATCACATCGAACTAAAATATTGTTATTCCCATTTTACGCACAGGATGAGAGAGATTAGAGGGCCCATTCAAGGTCACACCTCTGACAGTGCTGATGCCACGAGTCAGACCCGAACGTTTTGTTTTTTCCCCCCAGAGATGAAGCTCTTTCCAGTGCAAAGCTAGGCTCGCGCCCCTCAGCAGCGCTTCTTGGAAACACATCTCTCCCCAGCCCACCCGCACAAATCCACAGGTGCGCCGCAGGTGCCGTCCACCCACCCGGATCCCTGCTCCACAGAGGCCCGGACAGTCTCTCAGCTTCCTCGTCCCCGGGCCTCGTTCTAGACGGGGGCACCGGCTGGCCCAGACCTTCCGACCCCCGCGCCCCATTGTTCCCGATCTTACTCACCTCGGAGGATGCCGGCGCAGGCCGAGGTGCGGCGCTCGTGGCAAGCTCCCGATGGCCCACCAAGGTAGGTCGGTGACGGCAGGATCCACGGAGGCGTACCCGTCGACTTCTTCGCCGGGCCTCAGGAGCGGGAGCAGGCGGGGGCGCTTCACCCTCCTCGCGAGACAGCGGAGACCCCGGCGGTTGCTTCGACTCCTGTGACGTAAAGCGTTCATCACAAACGGTAGGTTGGGGGCGACGGCAGAAGCAAAACCCACAGTGGGGCCCCGGCGCGGCAAAACACTACACCCGCCTGCCTAACGCATGCGCAGTAGAGGGCGCCGGCACTGAAGGGAGGGGCTTACGTGCCCGCCTGAGCCCCAGCCCTTCCCCCACCGCCCTCCCTCGCTCCTGATATCAGAGCGACGCGACCCTCAGAGGCAGAAATCAGATCGCCATCATCACCGGCATCATTCTGATTTCGAATCTCTGAGGGTTCCAGGGGCATTAACTTAATGTTCGCTCCTAACTTACCCGGAAAACACGGTAACCAGCTCTGCCTCATTTAAACCTCACCAAACTCTGCGAGAAGTTTACACGGAGGTGAAGTGACTACCTGGGTTGCACAGCTTGGAAATAATACCGGGATTCGAATGGAAACCAAAGCCAGCGCCCAACCAGTACTCTACAGTCTTCGGAAAGGATCTACTCCAGTGTGACGACAAACGGGTTATCTAAGAGAACAGAGCCTTGAAATCTTCCCAAACATGTTTTTCTCTCAAAAGACTTCCTCATTCCGTTTCCGAAATCAGAATTAAAACCCTCATTAGATGACGTATGAGATGTTCAGAGAAAGAACGTGAGCTTTAGCGGTCCATTGCCCCATCCCACGCTCTGGCCTCTGGTGTGAGTGTCCCAACTTGGTACAACCCGCCAACTGCCAAACTGCCGCGCTTTGGCGAGTGTTTGGTACGAGCCACCGTTCTGTGCATATGATAAGCGCTCAGCAAACATCTGTGAACTGGCAGGTACATTATGCCGGGCTACTGGTGACAAGTTCTTCTCATACGTTATTCACATCAACAGGCCACTGCGTTCTGAAAGACTTGTTTCTTGAAGAAGGGCTCAATTAACAGGGATCCCTACGATTCGTCACTTTAATATGAGTGGCATTCTTGTTTATATCAAAGATAAATATACGGACCTCCATCAACGTAATGTGGGAACAGATGCGAGGAAATGTTTAATTCTTCCAACGTTAGACGCCGGTGTAGTATTTAAAATATACATTAGTTTTTCAAATAAACTTTTAAACGCACACGACGGTACAGTATCCTGCATTAACTGCACAGCGACGGAAAGACCAATTGATGAGGCACGCTTATCATTCTAAGTGGCAAAAAAAAAAGCCATTTTAAGACACATTTTTCTCATTTATCCCGTCGCCTCCCTGAAAGGCGGGCGAGGACCGTGATCACGTGAGCCAGTTCCCAGCTCCGGGCGGAAAAGGCCGGCAGGGAGCCGCTCCCGGAGGCCAGTGGGCGGGCATTTGTGCCCGCCTAAAAGATGGCCGCCGCCGCCCGGCAGCCGCCACCCCGGAGGTTACTCTAAGGCCTGCAGGTTCTGCCCCTTCCCGCGGACTGCCGTCTCCTCCTTACCATGAAGCCAGTGAGTCGCCGCACTCTGGACTGGATTTATTCAGTGGTAGGTCCCGGGTCTGGCGAGGCTCCACGGTGTCGCCTCCCTAAGGCCCGCAGGCGAAGACCCCCTATTCCTTCAGCATTCAGAAACTCCCAAGTCCATTCCTGAATTAAGGCAGCATTTCACTCCCTCACTTCGACTCCGCCTCTTCCTGGAGGATACGCTCTTCCGCTGCTCTTCCGCTGCTTACGTAAGAACTGCTGCGTGTACTTGCTTCTGGAATCCCATTTATTCGTTTAATTTTCATCGTAGCAACGTACACGGCAACCTATGAGGGGCGGGGAGGAAGTGTCACGTTACAATAAATTCTCTTGCCGTTACTCCCCTCTTGCATTTTTTTTTTTTTTTCAGTTTTTCTTCACGGTCGTATTACTCTCCTGGGGATTTGTCATCTACGCATCAACCGTAGCCGCTCGATGGCAGCTGAGGAAGGAATACCCAGACAAAATCTTCGGGATGAATGAAAATTTGTAATTCTTACAGACTTTATTCTATGTAAATGCTTCTCTGCCACATGTCTAGATTTAAAGTAAAATTCTTAATACAGTTTCCAATTTTATTTTTGCATAGTTCTTTATAATAAACCACTAATGGCTAATTTTTCATATTCGCAGATTTCTCTTTTACATGCTCATATAACAAAACAACCTAGATCTTGACAGCCTTTGAGTGTCAAACCATAGATGGAATGACATGTTTTATACTTAGTTTCTAAAATACTTTTTAAATGCCTCAAAAAGCCACATTTAAAACAAAAGTGTGGAATTCCTATTCTTTTATTTATTGCAATACTTCATTCTGATGCATTCCTGTATATCAGACTAGATAAGTACTGTTTAAAAATGACATTTTTCTACATCCTGTTTTCCAAGTCATGAATGGCCAGAAAATAATCACTCATACCATTTTTATTTTAACAAGTCCAGTTTTTACTTATTCTTAATTCAGAATCTCAAATTGTACAGTGTTTGGGAAAAAACAGACAACACATATCTGAGGGTAAACTTTATTAAGTTACTTTTCCAGAAAATATATTCAGTATATATGATAATATAGCAACGAAACTTGGGCTCTAATGCCTTTGAAATTTTAAAGTAATCTTCAATGATGTTGATCAGGAAATGCTTTCATTGGTGGAATTACTTCTCCGGTCTCCAGAATTGTATCACCCTAGAAAAACAAACATGCTTTAGTACAAAAGTCTTGTCTGGGGAAAGCCGGGATGGCTCGGTGGGTTGGGCGCTCACTTTGCAGTGCCGAGGTCCAAGGATCGGGTCCCGGGTTCCGGCCCCCGGCCCATACGGACCCATATGCTGAACTGGGGAGTTCCCCCAGTTCAGTTCTCTCTCTGTCTCTGTATCTCTCTCTCTCTTTCTGTCAAAAACAATAAATAAATAAATAATTTCTTTTTAAAAATCTTGTCTGCAAGGTACATCCACTTAGACCTCAAAAATCTGGTTCAGCTTTGGCATCATACCGTAAAAGGAACTTAGGTAAAGTAGAGGCTGTTTAATATGAGCAACCAGTATTCAAAATCTTAAGGTATGTGAAAGAACATGGGAAATTGCACTCAAAATGACTGGAATGGGCACGAAAGTGAACTTCACAAAGTGATAATGTGTAGTTTGCATGGTCCCAAGAAACAAAATTCATAGATAGAAGGTACAGGAGAACATCTTCACCTCAATATAAGGAGGTACTGTTTTCCCATCAACTAAATGTGTTAGGCAATTAAACAGTTTACTGTTTGGCCCAGATTAAGTAGAGACGGAATGCAAACTTTGGGCATCTGGTTCAGGTGTCTTCAAACCTAGACTCAGTGTACAGTTATGTGATAGAAAGGACATAAGCTTTGGAGCCAGAACCAAGGGGTAAGAATCCTGAAACCTCCACTAACAAGCTGTCTAATTTTAGGCAAATTACTTAGCTTTAGTTTGTTTTGTGTTCAGAATAGCAGATTCTGTCAGCCTGACAGCCCATGAATGACTAGGTAGAGTAGAAATATACCCCCGCTTCCCTCCCCCTGCCATTTTCTGACCTGGTACTGCTCAGGACTGTTATCTGATGAATAAATAAATGTATATTGTGTTTAAGCCATTATACATTTTGGGGATAATTTATTACCACAGATCATATTACCCTAACACAGAAATTAGTGCCCTGAAATGGTACTAATGCTGCTATAATAAAAATTGAAACATCTGGCACTGGCTTAGTCTGGAGGCAAGGGCACTGGCATCAAAGGCTGGAAGACAGAAATAAAAGGCAGCAATAACTTGGAAACTCGAGGTTCTAGGTGAGGTAGCTGGGAAAAAATTACAGTATACATTTGATTACTACTAGCTGCCTTGGGAATGTATGTTAGAAAACGAGCTCAGGCGAGAAGTTGCTGATCTGAAAGGAAAAATAAAAATGGAGAGAAAAGAAAATTCAGGACCTTGCAGGATTGGAAAATCAGATTTCTTCTGAATCTCTAAACAGTAAGAGTTAACACTGAAGAAATTCTGAGAAAAGAGGCCCCAATAAAACTAAACAGGGACTCAGCCATATGACAAAGATCAGACTGAAGTAAAAGTAGCCTTTAAATCAGAGTCTGTTTCAGACAGCCTCCATATAGATGCCACTGAGTTGAGAAAGGCAGTTACATGGGGACAAAGAAAGGAGACAACTTGGTTAACTATGTACAGAAAGCACAGATGCATGTGGGACTAGCTAGAAGTAAACAGATTCCTACCAACTACCGTATTTTCCAGCGTATAAGACGACCGGGCGTATAAGACGACCCCCTAATTTTACAGTTAAAACCTAGGTTTAGGCCTATATTCGCTGTATAAGACTACAGCCTCGGAAGTGGGGGGTAGTCTTATACAGCGAATATAGGCCTAAACCTAGGTTTTAACTGTAAAATTAGGGGGTCGTCTTATACGCCCGGTCGTCTTATACGCCGGAAAATACGGTATTTTTCTTTTTATGCCTAACAATTGTGGGAATTAGATGGTCAAAGAAACCCAAGTATGTAGACAACAAAGGCTTGTGAATGAGATTAAAACAACCTTTCACACTCAACCTTATGTGAGCAGGAGGCAGATTTAGTAAAAGGCTGTACAACCCTAAGAAGGGCATGCCTCCCAGTACCCATTTCAGATGTGGTCTAGGTTGGTAAAGTAAAAGAACCCCTTGGGCAGAACCAGGGGCCAGGAAGAACAATGAACAAAAATTAGTTCCAGAAAACAAATTCAGTGCCCATTTAAGTCACTTCCTGAACACTTCCTTTATAATATTTGACCATGGATTTCAGAATTGCCAAGAACCAGTGACTGTACTACTGTCCAAACTCCATCATTTAAAAATGGGTGTGATGGTGCAACAATGGATACAGCTCAACTTCCTTATTAGTTCATTGATTCTCAAATCTCTAAGAGAAATCACATCTAAGCACAACAGATACTACTGTGCATCATCTACAGATTTGGTTTTGGGGCTGGTTGCAGTGATGGAATGGGACTTTGGGATTTCTTCCTTGGAAGAAATTGTGTTATATGTGCGGGGATAAGGATGTAAAGAGCTATTTGGTGACTAAAAGGATGGACTGTGGCAGATTTCAGGCACGGAAGGCTGGAAATTTTTTAAAAGCACATAGCTATTTGGGAAAATGAAAATGAGTTCCAGCCAACAAATTTGAAGAGAAATAATGTAAGCTACTTCTAAGATTAGACCTTAAAATCATACCAAGATGTCCAGCCCTCTCTTCCCCTAATGTGATATTGGAGGCCTCAGATGGTGTACTTATCATATTAAGGAAGATCGTCTGATCTACATTAGTCTGATATCAATAAGAAACAGAAATTTGTTTTATTAAGCCACTGAGATTTGGGGGTATATTTGTAACTATCCTATTTTTAATATGTATACAAATGAGCCTTCTTCAGGTCATCAAATGGGAAGCTTCTCAAACAGGTCAATGGCACAAAAATGGAAAAACCACAGTGGCAAAAAATATGAAAGTAGGAGTAATGTCATGGAATCACTATGTGGT
This sequence comes from Craseonycteris thonglongyai, assembly GCA_004027555.1. NCBI lineage: Eukaryota > Metazoa > Chordata > Mammalia > Chiroptera > Craseonycteridae > Craseonycteris > Craseonycteris thonglongyai. The sequence goes on from PVKE010012647.1 coordinate 19,048, forward strand.
CTTCTAATGAGAGCCTTCTTTTCCTCTGAATAGTAATGGCAAAATAAATATGAAATATATAAATGGAAGAATAAATAAATTACCCAACTGGGGAAACCCGTTAAGATAATTTCCTCTTTTGAGACTACCTAGGCCCTGACACACATCAATTATATACAATGAAATATAGAAGAAATCCTTAAGCAGAGTTTCAACTGGAAGGGTTAGCCAATTTTGGTGGTTCTCCCTAAAATTCTTTTCTGTTGCAATACGTAATAGATTATTGTGACTATGTCATTTGATTGAAGTAAGAATCAACATTGAGTTTGGTTTTTTTTAATTATAGAACTTAAGAGATTGATGGTGACTAGAAATAGGATAAGAACATAATATGTATTTTACTATATTAAATAATAACCATACAAACAACTAGTAAAACTGACACTGTAATCTTTTAATGCTGAAAACTCATTTTAAATTAGGATAATGGCTTACACATTCATATTATAAAATTTAAGCACATATTAACAGATTTTTAATTCATAAATAGAGAGGTTAAGGTAAAACTGCCATAAGAAATGATAGTTTTAAAATAAGAACAGAGGAAGTTACTTGCTATTACTATGCTCAGGTGCATGTCCTAAGTCCTTAACCCTACATGGAAACAGGGCATTTACCTTCAATTCACCTTAAAACTACAATGGTCATATAAGTTTTATAGCCAGGTTGAAACAAAATGTGTCCACCTCCCATTTTCAACTGTAACTGCTACCTTACACAATTCCCCACCCCACTTTTTTTTTTTCTTTTACAAGACTATACAAAACAGGCACTTAACCTGACAGTGAGAAGGAACAATTTAGTCTAATGATCACTTGGGGATGGAAAGGAGAAAGAAAAACAATAAACAGAAGAAAAATCAGAGATGTTTTAAGACTTACTGGGAATATTCTGGGCTTCCTCTGAACAACTGCATATGGCTTCGTCTGCAATAAAAGTAATGTTCTGTTAATTATGCTTTTAGAGTTTCTCCTAAAATAAAATAGATCGTATCCCAAATGTTTAACTTAAGTCCCAAACTTTCACCAAACTCCAGACTCATACAATCCAACTGTTTACTCAAGATCTCTAATTGGCTATCAAATTGGCATCTCAATACATGACCCTTTCATTCTCCCAATTAAAAAGGCAAAAAACCTTGACTCTTCAGATCCTGTTAGTTCAACCTTGAGATTAAATCCTGAATCTACTTCTCACCACCTCTAATACTACCACCCTCTGTCCAAGCCTTTATCATTTTCACCTACTAGTCTCCCAGCTTCTACTCATGCTCTCCAATATTCTATTCTCCACGCTGTATAGGCAGAGTGGAGTGATTCTTTTAACATGTATCACTCCTCTGCTCAAAGTTTCTTAATTCTTACAGAAAAAGCCAAATTCTTTGCTGTGATCTCTAAAGACACTGCACAATCTGGCCCTTTGGCTACCTCTCTGAACTCCTACACTGCCCTCTAATACACTGTAGAAAAACCAGTGACATTTTAAGATTTACTGGGAATATGGTGGCTCATGTGCTATATTAGTTCAATCAGTTGGGCCTGCTGGAGCCTCAGGGCCCTTAATGATTCCTCTACCTGAAATGCACTTCCAAGTATCTACTTGGTCCATATCCCCATCTCATTTATGTTCTCCTGAAATAGCATTTCCTCAGAGAAGCTTAATTAAAATAGCAGCTCCTGTCATTCTCTAGTCTTTTACCCTGCTTAGTTTTTCTATAGACTTATCATCTCTGTTATATGCTTCTTTATTTATTTATTTATTTAGTGCCAGTCTCCAAGACTAGAATATTTCATAGAGGGCAGGGATTCCATCTGATTTGTTCACTATTGTATCCCTGTGTTTAGAACAGTGCCTTGCACATAGGAGAAACTAAATAATTTTTTTTAAGATTTATTTTTATTGTTTTTGACAGAGAGAGAGAGAAATACAGAGACGGAGAAGGGGGAGGGTCCAGAAAAGTCTCCATAGTTGCATATCACTGATTTTCCCACATAGTTTCATTCCACAGGTGGGCATGGGGCTGCACAGGACAGGAACTGGGCAGGGGTCTTACCCAGCTGAGAACCAAACTGGGGGCACTCCCCAGTTCAGAATATGGGCCTGCACAGGCTGGGGCCGGGATTTGATCCTCGGTCCCCGGGACTGCAAAGTGAGCACTTAACCCACTGAGCCATCCTGGCTTCCCCAATAAATATTTCTTAAATAAACATATTTATTAAGAAGCACAAACATCTGCATGAAATAGCAAACCAATAAATTTTGATTATTGGCAGGGTATAAGACTTGGAGGAATTGAAGCCAAAAGCAAGAGAGAAACTTAAAATACAGTATGAGCATATTAATATGTCTTTAAAAACATTTTACATAATACAATGTGAAGACATTAAGTTTCTAAGAACTGTGGGCAGATGCAAGAGAACACTGTAATGACATCAGAGAGAATGTAAAATTCAAGTAGTCAGTAAAGGTGTTAGCTGAAGTAAACTGGCTGCAAGGGTTGCTGAGGTTGCAGTCCTCAAATCAAGAGAAAGAATAAGGTAAGGAGAGAGGCTTTGGGACCTCTACTGACACAAAACCTATATGTCCATCTTTAACTCTAGAAAAATCACCTGGAAGTATGAATCCTTCAGATAAGCAACCACTTAATGTCTTGAATTGTTGACCCAGTAACTGCAACTTGTTAAATTTGCTTCTCTTAGAAGATAAATGTCTTTTCAATCCTAGAAAATTTTAGTTAAATATAGGTAACAAAGTAAATTAAACCCAGAGTATAAACAGATGAATGTCAAATTTAATAGGTTCTGAAATCCTGGGGGCAATCCATTTAATCTTTTATTTTAGAATATTTGTAATATTTAAGGAAATCTGGCTATTAGAGGTTTTAAAATATTAGTTTTAGGATTCTAGTTAAAGTGGGCAATTGGTTTAGCCTTGTGTGTTTAAGTTCAAAAATATTTTGCTTCTTAACATCATTAATTTGCCATATAAAATACTTAAAAATAAAACTGATATATAAAAGTTACAAATACTGCTTTAAAATTTTATAAGAATTTGGGGGAAGCCGGGATGGCTCAGTGGGTTAGGTGCTCACTTTGCAGCCACGGGGACCGAGGATCAAATCCCGATCCCGGCCCGTGCGGACCCATATGCTGAACTGGGGAGTGCCCCCAGTTCAGTTCTCACTGGGGCGAGACCCTGGCCTGGCTCCTGCCCTGTGCAGCCCCACTCCCACCTGTGGAATGAAACTATGTGGAAAAACCGATGATGTGCAACTAGGAGACTGTTCTGGGTCCTCCCCCTTCTCTGTCTCTGACTCTGTGTGTCTCTCTCTCTGTCAAAAACAATAAATAAATCTTAAAAAAAAAAAAAAAAAAAATTTGTAAGAATTTGATTATGTTTGTAAGTGGATTTGTTTTAGGAGAGTTCAACTTGAATTAATCCAAAAATAATAAGAACAAAGGAAGGAGATTTCATATTTTACTAGAGTGTAAGCAGTTTAACAGAATTTTAAAAATGAATTTAAAGAATTTAAAAGGATGTTTTTAAATTTGAAACTAACACACTGAATATTAATTTATATGAGGGCTGTCCAGAAAAAAATCCATCCATTGTCAATATAATGAGAATGGTTACGTCGCTGGATACTTTCTGGACAGCCCTCATATTCCAGATAACAGTTCTTTCTGCACATACAAAGCACTCTTGGGTGTTAAAAACAACTGTCATAAGGTACTATTTTTCTTCTCTAAGTAGGTTGATCAAATTTCCTTGAGACAAAAACAGGATACTGGGATGACAAAAACAGGATGAAATTATATAATATTCCATATTTATGAAAAAGATGATAAAAGTTTTATTACATGAACATATTGAGCTAACAATTATTCTTCAGGGACAGAAACTCATATAAAAATTTAGGTAGACATACAGGGGGACTGTATTTCACCACGATCACACTATATTTCTCTGATGAAGTAATCTTATACAGCAAATTTCAGTCTATCAACATCTTATCATAAAACTTCTCACATTCCATGACACAATTTTGTTTTACAAGTAACATAGCCCTCATTGTCTCAACACTTAATCTAGATTACTCCTTTGACCACATACTGTTCATAACAGAGAATATTCTTTTGGCAGTTGCTCTACTTCCTGGAAGACAAAGAAAACCTTACATTATTACAAAAGTCTTGAAAACCTAGGCGTTTTTCACTCATTTCAGAAAAAAATCTTTACCCATCTATCAAATACAGAAATGTTTTCTTTATTCCATGTATATAATTGCCTCACAATTGTAGATTTTATGAGGGTCCACTGATCGAATACACAAGTTTCTCCTGTTTCTGTGTGTGTGAGTTCCTTGTTCAGGCCGTCTTGTATTTCTTTCCATTCAGGTGTCTTCTGTAGTAGCACCCACTTGAACTTCTCAGTGTTTCCTACACTGCACTTTAACTTGTTGATATATTCTAAACTGGATTCACAGAAATTCTCAAGTACTTCAAAAAACTTAGCCTCATTAATTTCTCCTGAATCTACTAACATTTTCAGTTGTTTCTTGACATTAATGGTTACAAACACTACACTTTTTCTGGACTATAAATTGTTTACAAGATTTTCAATGTTTATCTTTTTCAATTAAACTAATGTAAGTTTGGAATGCAGACACCTGATCTCTTGCATATATCAATAAAATAGTTATAAAATATCACGAGCAGTGAAAAAAAAATCTGTATGGCATAACACATTGAACACTCTAATGCAGGACTGCAATGGTGAGACTGCAAAAAATCGTATGTTTATGATTTTTGAACACACCCAACTGCTATCACAAGCTGGTATATGCTAATGTCCCAACAGAGAGTTTCATTGTAAAAAAAAAAAAAAAAATTGCTAACAGCCTGTTGAATTGAAATATGAGTCTGAAAAGACTGAATCAAACTGCATGTAGGGCAGAAAGAATCTCTGTGGGTGGAATGATGGTAGAAATAGCAGGAAAAGGAAGCCAGATGCCTCAGGGGATTAAGCGCTTGCTTTGCAAACCCTGGACCAAGGATCAAATCCTGGCCCCAGCCTGTGTGGACCCATATACTGAACTGAGGTGTGCTTCCCATGTGGGAGGCCTCTAGTTTAGTTCTTGTCCCCTGATTCGGCCCTTGGCTTGAGGGAGCGTGCCTCCCATGCGGGAGTCCCCCAGCCTAGTTCTTGTCTTGCACAGCCCCCTGCCCACCTGTGTGGACCAAAACCATGTGGAAAACTGATGATGTACAACTATGGAGACTATTCTGGGCCCTTTCCCTCTCTTAGTTTCTGTCTCTGTGAAAAACAATGGGTGGAAGGAAGGAAGGAAGGAAGGGAGGAAGGGAGGGAGGGAGGGAGGGAGGGAGGAAGGAAGGTACAGTCACTGCACCCCACACTCACAACCTGATGAAAGCAAACAGCCAGGTGAGCCCATTGAGTAGTTCATGTTTATTGAGACCCTCCTGGCTCCCACATGCTGAATGGGGCTTAGCAACCACCTTTTGAATTCCCCGCTGCTGCAGACAAGTAAGGGGCCAGTGCATCTAATTGTAGTTCACTCAACAAGCCTGGCCCTGACTGGATAAAGTAAATGTAACTTCCTCTTTTGTCACACTAGTAACTTTACTGCACACACTGATTAGCACAGACCCTTAGATAAAGAAACAACCTGTATTCAGTTTTTCACACAAAAATTAAAAATGGGACAAAATTGACATTTATATTAAAATGATAGAATGGTTGGGAAATCCAAAAAAAAACCAAAAACAGTACTGTCCCATATAAAACAGTACGTATGGTCAGCCTATCTCTAGGATCATGCATGTTAAAATAGTGAAAAAAATACAGACCTATAGCGATATGAAGTGGCCTGTGGATTTGCAGGTGAACATAAATATAAACCTTGTTAGGGCCATCAACAATATAAATATAAACTACCGTATACTGACCCTTAGACATATAAATTGTTACCTCCCTTTAATGGTTGCGGAAAGATTTTCTGTTGTATATATATTTAGTGAAAACACTAAACTCCAACTTTAATTCCTACTATTCTCCACTAATTTCATATATCTAACACTTAAGACAGGCCATGTCCAACTGGACATTCCCAGGAACTGATGCGGCAACATATGCTCCTAAACAAATGTATTTCCTCCCCATGACCAGGAAGCCCTCCTTTTCAAAACCCTTCTTATAACTTACAAGACTAGAAATTTTGGAGCCATAAATGACTCTGAACTTTGGTTTCTTCCCCAACTTAATTTGAGGTGTTTCTTCTGGCTTCACTTTTTTCATTCCTGCCATCTTCACCCTAACCAGATTCTCAACAACTAACATCTACTAAACTGCTCAACAGCCTCCAGCTGATTTGCCTGATGTCAGTATTTTCCTCCCTCCAATTCACCCTATGCACATCAATGTTTTTCATTTTCCTAAGTACCGTATTTTCCGGCGTATAAGACGACCCCCTAATTTTACAGTTAAAACATAGGTTTAGGCCTATATTCGCTGTATAAGACTACCCCCAAGACTACCCCCCCACTTCCGAGGCTGTAGTCTTATACAGCGAATATAGGCCTAAACCTATGTTTTAACTGTAAAATTAGGGGGTCATCTTATACTCCTGGTCGTCTTATACGCTGGAAAATATGGTATATCGTTTTTATCAAGTCACTCACCTACTTGAAAATGAAAAGCTTCCCCGGTGCCTACCACATAAAGTTCAAACTCCTTTGCCTAGCTTTTAAGACCTTCCATTGATTAGTCCTAGCCTATCCTAACAAGAAACCTGCTAGTCTTGTTATCACCTCAGTCTCATGTAGATATAGCCATACTCACTGCTGACTCCTTAGCTTTCTAACTAGAATAACTTTTCTCCAACATATTCTTACTCAAATCATATCTGTCTTCCAACTTTACTATTAGCGCCTTGAGGTCAGAAATCTTGTCTTACATATTTTCTATAGCAATAAAGGAAGAGGACATACTACACATTCCATACTTGTTGATCAAGGGATATAGTCTGCTTAGAAAGAAAACAGCGATCAGAATTTTGCTAGAAAGAGACCACATAATAAACAGAGAACAAGACATACTAGAGGAAATTTCCTGAGAAACCTAGTTTGTTTCACTCTCTTCAACAGGCTAATAGAAAGCAAACCTCAAGTGGATTATCTAAATTTGTTAAGCAGTCCCTAACTTTTGTTTTAACTTGAAATAAATTTAAACTAACAGAAAGTTGTAAGAATTATAAAAATAAATATTTTTTTTACTGAATCACTTCATAGTAAATTGCTGACTGGCTTATTACTTTAGGGTGCATTGCCTACAAATAAGGATGATATTCCTAAAATAATCAATATACAGCCATCAAAAGTAGGAAATTAACATTGATACATTACTAACTTCTACCTAATCTTAAGAACCCATTCAAATTTTACCAATTGTCTCGATAACTGTTTGAAATTCTCAGAAAATCCCCCCCATACATGACTTGTTTTCCATTGTGTAAGCTCTTTAAAATTCTGACTGCCAAACCATCTTTATTCTTTTGACTAAACAGATTATGTCCATTAATAAAGAACTGCGTTTAGTTCACACACTTCTTTAGTTTTCCTCAATCTGGAATTAATCTTTAATTTTCATGATCTTGACACTTTTGAAGGTAACAGCCAATTATTATGTACAAAAGTCCCTCCTTTTGGGTTTGTCTTAGGTTTACCTCATGATTAAATTCAGGTTATGCATTTTGGGCAGGAATATACACAATTTCAGTTTGTCCCATTATTGGGAACATTAATTTAGATGTCTTAATTAAGATGGTGTTTGTCAGTTTTCTCAACTACAAAATTACCATTTTTTCCCCTCTGTAACAAATAAGTATGTTGAAGACAGGTATTGAGATTAATCTTAGAATCTTTTGATGTTCTTTGGCTGAATAAAATATTACTATGATGCTTCTCAAATGGTGACTTTTCTATTCTATCATTCCTTGTCCATTTATTATTTAGCGATTTATTGTACAAAAAAAGTTTTCTCTTGTACCCATTTATTAATTCATTTACTTATTTATATGAGAACTCATATAAATGAACTCAATACATTTTACTTATTCAGTTGTCTATCATCTATTACTGTATTATTTATTTTGATGTTCAGATTGTCCCAGTGGGAGTCCTTTCAAGCTGATTGTGTCCTTTCCATATATTTCCATCATTCTTTGAACAATTTTTTACTTTTTGGCACAACAAGCTCATCTTGTATTTTCCCAGCTCTAGCCCTGGAATCAACCATTTCTCCAAAGAGCTCTAGTTCCCTTCCATGGAGAATTTTATTTAGAAAGTAAGACCAGGTTGCTAGATGTGCTAATTACCATGGGACAGCACTGCCTCCAGGTGCTGTCAGTGGATGCTAGGAAATGTCTACATTTACATCTATATTTACTTCTATACCTACTAATACATATTAAAAGCCACAAGTTCATACCAATACTTCTAATTCCATTCCAGTATTAACACAGGTTTTTCTCCCTTTCCATATGAGAATTAAACACAGGTTTTTCTCCCTTTCTGACAATGAGAATCCTGGGTCCCATTGTAATCAATGTTTGTCCTTATTTGATCAGTCTTCCTGTAAAAAACCAATCTCCTGTCACCACCACCACATTCCAATATAAATAACCGCCTCACCTCATTCAGGTTCAGCTATCTTACTTTGCATTGCCACCTCCATCACTGCCTCAAACCACCCTTCTTCCAGATGTCCTTGTCCTCTTGCTCAGGTTTCAATATCCTACATATACCAGGTTGCTGTCATTGCTACTCTCCATGCAGATGTACTCACTAACTCCACCCACCCACCCAGCAACCCACTCAGCAATGTCCACTGCAACAAACCCACTTCTCAGTGGGTATAAGAATGTCCTCCTACTCTGTTTGGGTTACAACACTCCATGTTGGGCAGCCACCACTGCTCTCCCTTCCATGCCACTGCACGAAATGCACTCCTTCCTCACCCTATATCAGGCTATCTATCCTTAGCCTGAAAAATACAACAGTGGGTTCAGTTCAACTGCCACATGCAAGATCTTCCAATGAAAAAGTTTAAGCTTTTGAACATCCTAGGTTCTAAAGAAAAATAGTTGTGAAAAATCAGATAGAATAAAGGAAAGGGAAATGGTATGATGACAAAGATAATCTTTGCTTATTTTGAATTTGACCTTACAGCAGATCTATCCCCCCCACAAAAAAAGCAGAAATTTTTTTCTCTTCCTACTCATGACCCTGAGTTTACACTTGTATAATTAGATCAACTAACTACATTCTGATCATTTAAACTCTCTTACTATGAGAAAATGCATAACAAGTTGTTAAACAACTAAAATAAACATTAACTTTTTGAAAAACCATATATTAGTTTTCTCAAACTATTGACTTAAAAGAACTCAAAAGTAGTTAAAAATCATTTACAAGTGGTGTATTATTTCCACTAAGCAGGGTAAGGCATAACCACACAGGAAATAATTTTGTACAGTATTAGAAATAAATTCTAAAAAACACATTTAAAACATACTTACATTCACATGATATTTGAGATAATAATGAATAATCCAGGCAGGTATAAGTACATGAGTAAAAGCAAAGATACTGTGTCGGTATGTCTTATAGATCTGGGGAAAAAAACACATACACAAAATAAACAGATATCCCATCTTTTACATTTGTGGCAGAAAAAAAGAGCATCAATGATGTAACAATGGCATGACAATATTAAAATATTTAAATGCTTCATATTTCCTTATAGTCCATAGCTATACCTGACCCATTCAAACATTTTTACTAAACATAGGGCCTGCTAGGGTATACCTATAAAGTTCAGAGCAAATGAGGCTTAAAACAAGTAGCATTTTGCAAAACTATAGTAAGGCATTTATAGATATTTTTTAAAACTACTTCTAAAAATATCCGTATACCGGTATGTTTGTTAAAAATCATACATGGCATAAATAATGAAAGAATAATTTTAATTGATTTAACCAAAATAATCTACAGAATTTTTAACCTATAGAATTTTTCAGGTAAAGTCACCTCCCTAATTCATCAATTTCATATACTCACAATTAACACCTCTTGTATCATTCTAGGTGTAAGACAGACCACCTGAGCACACAGATATTGGAAAAAGAGTGTTTTGCATACTGGAAGACGTGTGTTCCAAGCTCACTTTGAGATGTCTCCACACTATTTTAAACAAGAAAGGCAAAAGAGAACTAAAAAAATGATACTTGTCCATGGCAGCCAATTTGACTGAAATATACCTACCCTTTCAGGGAAAGGACTCTAAGTGTTAAAATAAATATGATTATGGAAGAAAAAATTAACTCACAGTAAGGTAAGACATATTTCAACAAATGATTACGGTATTTACATTACTAGCTGATGTGTAGGATGTCTGCTTTTAACCAGCAGCTGCCAAAATCAACAATGTCATGGAACACAAGGGTAAGAGAAGGGTTTAATTAGAATTTAATTTTACCACCATATCTAATACCACCAGACTTTGTAGCACAGTAAGAAAGTAAATACACACAGATTTCAGTGTGAACTCCTTCAAGTTCTAGCTTTGTGACTACTCACTGTATTGTGTCGGCCTCAGTTTCCACTCATTTAAAATGAGAATTAGGAATAAAGTAACACATGTAAAACCCTCAGCAAAGTGCCATGCACAAATTCAGTGTTATACATGAGTATTATCATTATTACCAGCCAATTCATAGGTAATTAAAAGAATGCTGAGATATAGTGTCCATCACCCATAATTGATGTAATTTAATTAACAACCTAAAGAAAATGTCCATAGTCAATAGTTTAGTCGTTACCTGGGGGGAAAGGGGAAGGGGGATGGGAGAGGAAGGAGAGGGAGCTAAATATATGGTGATGGAAAGAACGCTGACTCTGGGTGGTGAACACATATTGTAACACATACACAAAGTACTATAGAATTGTACACCTGGAACCTATGTAATTTTTACTAACCAATATAACTCTAATAAATTTAACAATAAAAAAAATCAAAAATTTTTTTTAAAAAGAAAATGTCCAGAGACCGTGAAAATAAACACAGCTCTTGAACGAGTGATTTTCTGCAAAGTACAGGAATGGCACTTTTTAATGAAAACGTGTGCTAAAAGTACACAGTGGTAATTTAGAAAGGAGGTTCTTGAATGTGATTCTTTAAGCATTCCAATGGAATCCTGTCTTTTGTGGTGATCACCTGGGGGCTGTATTATCAGCTAAAAGCTCATTACGCCTCTGGTACTTGGGTGTAGTGTTAGTTGATCTCTATATCCTCAACTTTAAAAATGAAACAAGTGTCCTCAAATACTAAAACCACAGAATTTTAACCAGTGACGCTTTGGCTATAATTCTGAGGGAAGGTTTCTAGTCAAAAGAGAACCAAACGTGCAAGCGTCCTGTAAAAACCTACTAAGCAGATTCGCCTCCTTCTCATTACACTTGACAACAAAGGAGCATGACTCTCCCAAAACCATACATGCTCCTGGGCTCCTGACTCCCAGCCCAGGACTCCTGAGACAAGCCGGTGACCTCGCTAAACCTAAGTCTCAGAAGAACCCGATTCTCCCTCGGGGAACTACAGGGACTCGAGGGCGCGGAGCAAAGTCGGCCCTTGGTGTGAACAGGAGCAGGCGTCTCAGGTCGCGGCGGGTTGTGTATGGGGGTTGGGGAGGACCCCGTCACTCACCACATTCTTCCAGGGCGCTGGGTCCTGAAGAAACTTATTCCAGAAACTCTCCATAGGCCACATCCTCTGCGGGGGCAGCACCGGCTCTCGGGGGCTCAGCTCCTGGTCCTTTAACCATCGCCTTCTCAGTTCTCGCAGCTGCTGCAGCCGCAGTTTCTCGTCTGGCGTGTACCCCGTCATGTCGCCGCTAGTACTCAAACAGAAGGACACGGCGCGCCCCCTAAAAGCAGGGTACTGTCACTTATGCGCGTTATCGATCAGCAAAGCGACCTTGCGAGGACACCTAGGAGCCGCGCGCCGTTATGACGTCACTCTGGGCCTCTGCAGCGACTCCAATCGCCGCGCAGTAGGTGAGCATGCGCAGAGCCCTGCACCCCCCGTTTAACGGGCCCAGATAATCTGAGGAGGCTGGGAGAGGACTTTAGTTATGGGATGAGAGGGAGACAGAAGGATAAAAAGGACCTATATGCGGGGAGAGGACTAGGGGTTTTGATAAGGAAGAACTGGTGTGCTGGGAGCTGGAAGGAGGCGAATATGTGATTTACTGGATGTGTCCCAATGCAAAGTTCTTCACTTCCCTCTCCCACTTGGAATTCCTCATCCTGTGACCTAGAGACTCTGTGGAGTCTGTTATGTATATCCAAGTTTAAATCCCAACCTTGACGGTGACTGGTAAAGTGACCTTGAGCAGCTCTCTCAGTATGTTCCTTCATCTTCATGAGTAAAAAGAGTAGTTTTAATAAACTAGGAGAATTGGACACATACACACATTGATCCGCAATTCCACTTCTAGGATTCTATACTAAAGATGCAGTGGTAACAATAAGAAAGGAATGTGCACTGCTATTAACTGCAGCACTATTTATAATAAAATACTGGAAGTTACCCCAAATTCCGCAAAAGAGGACTGCTTGAGTTGTCTGAGCATCTGATGACCTCCGTCAGGAATGGCTTCCTACAACAGATTTCTGGTGCATTGACTAGGAAGTGTGGAGGAAGGACGCCCTCATTTGGCAGACTTCAGGTACCCCACTGGGGAGCCCCAGAACCGCCCTGTAGACACGTCCACTGAGTGCGCACCAGGGATTGCCCTGCGTGAACACCTCACAGGACGGAAGGGGAAACCCCATCTGCAGTTCCAAGCAAGGATCAAATAACAAAGGAACGAGAAAAACCGTGGGGGGCACATCAGAGCCACAGTAACAAAAAGCAGGGCAAGGGTAGCTAGCTGAGGTCCTGCTGCATTGGGCAGAAGGAGGCCTGATCACCCTCCAGAGAGCAACTGACCGTCCACCATAGGTTAGGAATGACAGCAAATTACTCTCCACAGGACAGGTTAAGGATGATGGGAGGTTATATGAAAGGGAAAGAATGCTGAGTGAATGAGATGGACATCAGGGAGGCAGTTCCAACCCTTCCCACAGGGCCAAAGTGAATGTTCCATAGGGTGCCTCTTATGGCTAAGAGGCAGATTGCATGCTGACGGCTTATATCACCTGCCATAAGCCAAGAGAGTCTGGTATCTCCACAAGGGGAATGGCCTATGATTGACGAAGTGAGTGCTGTCCCTTCCAGCGTTCCCCAACTCTTTCCCCTGATCTTTCGTGTGGTGTGATTGTTGTCTATTGCGGGAGGCATGGGGTGGGGGGGCGGGGGGGTTCACAGGGAAAACCTACTCCCCTGGCCATGATGGTCAAAAACTTTAAGAAACGATTCATTATGGAATTACTATGGCCCCAGGGAAATTAAAGACCTTCCCAAAGGGGAGAAGCACTGTTTCCCAGGTCTCCTTGAGAGGCCTCTAGATAAAGACCTTCCCAGGGTGGGCAAAAGGCACTGGAAGACCTTCCCAGGGGGAGGGGAAGCACTGTTTATAACCTCTGAATGACTGTGTGTGTATGACCATGACATATCTGTGGTTCCATGGCCGCAAGGCTAGGGGTCTAAATGGCCTAGACCTATGCATTTCCATGGCAACATCATACAGCAAAATGGTTACTCACCCCGTTGTGACCTGGCCCAGGATTTATATGGGTGCACCTTAGCCAAGATGTGCCTAAGTTCCCACAAGGGATGCAGCCAGGAAAGCATCTATATGGTCTCCATTGGAGGCACCCACCCTTTGTCTGTCTTGCGGCTCTGATGAAAGGTGGGAACACTCTGGGAAATTTCCAGGAGAATCTTCTGTCTAAAGTATTGGGCCTATAGATACTTTGAGAAAGTCTCCACTTGTTCCCTGCCCCCCACCCCCACCCCTCCCTGACTATGGGAATTGATAACCTTCCCACTGCAAATCTGTCCCTTTTGTCTCGGGCGCCAGGCTCCCTCCCCACTTGGTGGATCTACAGTCTGAGTGGCCTCCAGAGTGGGTCTCAAGGCATAAGTGAGGCCCTCTTTTGTGCCCCAAATGGAAGGGTTTAAAGAGGACCGGGTGTAAGGCTCCTTGAGTCTTGCCAGGTTGCTTGGGACAGGGACACAGGGATCCAGCCCCTCTCCCATAGAAAACTTAAGCAATTTGACTCCTTTAGGGATCCAGGACTCTGGAAATTATGTGCCTTTGAAAAAAAATTAAAAATCAGAGGTATTTGGGATACAAGCGCCCTCACCTCCCAGGGCAATTCAAAGGAGCCATTTCATATCTCAGGACTTTAAAGACATAGGATTAAAAGTTCAAAGCAAACTTAGGCAATCAGGGCAGCCTAGGTACCGTAACCATGACACCCATATCTAAGGAATGTAAATGTAACCTTGGAATCTAAAGGAAGAAACCAGATGCTAGAAGGCTGGAATGGAAAACACCAAGGCCAGGCCCCTCCCTCTCTTTTTGTTTCAGACTCTTTGAAACTGCAGGGAAATCTTGTCTTTGCAGTTGTTGACACTTCTGTTTATGCCTATGACCTGATGTCGATATGTATGCTTTATATGTAAAGTGATGTCTCTGCTTCTGGATGTTGTTGCCAGATTGTAATGTTTGATTGACTTTAAAAAGTTAATGGCTTAAATAAATAAAAACCCAAGCTCCTTTCAGGATCAAGTGATCTAGGAAAGTATTTACTAAGGCTGATTTACATTTTAAAGTCTTTTTATTTTCACCAAGGCTTAAAAGATAAAGTTTTTTATAAACTTCTTCAAAAATAATGTTATATATGATATTAACAAACAAAACTTATGCTTCTAAAGGTTACAAGATGTGTTTATAAATTTACCAATGTAAGTGCTAACTTTTGCTTCTCAATTGCCAGTAAAAACTAAGGTTCTGAGAGTTATGGATGCTAATTGATATGGAGATTTTACATGTAATTAAATATGTATATTTGTAAAAGGAATAAGGCATGGAAATACATTTTTAGAGGAATTGAAAGAAAAAGTTTGTCATAAAGATGGTTGTTTCTAAATGAGTAAAAACAGAAACTAAGAGGGACTAAAAAAAGTTGTAAAGTTTATGAAGGAAATTTTTACATATGGTTGGAAACTGGACAGGATTAAAATGTTGGATCAGGCAAGGGTTTCTTGGACTGCTGGTCTGCTACTGAAATTAAAAGATTTTATGCCTGAGGAATATCAAGATCCCCAGGAATATGTAAGAGCCCAATTGCCAGGGAAAGATCCCCAATGAGATCCAAACAAAGGGGAGGGCCTGAGACGGCTCAGGAAATACAGAGACTCTCCTCCCCGTTCTCTGGAAGGGGAGCCAAAATGCCACTAATATCAACAAAATGGCAGAGACCTTGCAAAGGAAGGATGGAAGTCCAGGTGAATTTCATGAGAGGTTATATGAGACCTACCGGATCTATACTCCTTTTGACCCAGAACATTCAACAAACAACAAAAAATGGTTAATATGGCCTTTGTCAGCCAGAATGCAGGAGATATAAAAAAAAAAAATCTCCAAAAATTAGAAGGCTTTGCAGGGATGAACATCTCCCAACTCCTAGAAGTCGCCAATAAGGTCTATGTCAACAGAGAGGTTGCCACCAGAAGGGAAGATGAACACCGAATGCAGAAAAAGGCTGAGCTCATAGCGGCTGCCCTTCAACCTAAGGGCAAAGGAAAGCCTCCCCAGTTTGGAAATAGGGAAAAAACAGGCAAGGAAAGGAATGGTCGGTCAGGCAGGGTCCCCTTTTGGCATGATCAATGTGCCATCTGCCGGAGAACTGTCATTGGAAAAAATGAATGTCCCAGCCGGGACAAGGGGGCGGCGTGCTTGCCAGCCACCTCCAAAAGGTAAGACACACTGTTCAGCATAGCTGGGGAATCCCTCTTGGACTGAGGGTGACGAGACTCAGAGGCCCTTGATGAGTCTATAGTCTGTATAATGGTAGGGGGCCAACAGGTGGACTTCCTGATTAATACAGAGGCTGAACACTCGGTGGTGAGTCAGCCAGGAGCGCTGCTTTCTAACTGTAGGGTGGACATTATAGGAGCCACAGGAAAACAGGCAGAACAGGCATTCTGCCTGCCCCGTAAATATATAATAGGAGGCCATGAGGTTATGTGTCAGTTTCTCTACATGCCTGACTCCAATGCCTCCATTAGGATGTGACCTTCTGAGCAAATGAAGGGCTACTATATCTTTTGCTGACAATGGATGGCTAGACTTGCAGGTGGCCAAGCCTGGGCTTGTTCTAACCCTAACCATACCCAGAGAGGAAAAGTGGAAGATTTTTGCTACCAAATCTGGAAAGTCACCCAGCCAGAGGCAGACAAATTGACTTTGGGACAAAACTTAAGGGTGCAGGTACCTTATGCTGTAATAACTCTGAGGAATGCAAAGGGACATCATTGGCTCTCAAATGCCTATCTCACCAAATACCAGAGTTTACTCTGTGAAAGGCCGAGGCTGGCAATAGAGGTGTGTACCACTTTAAATCCTGCGACACTGCTCCCAATGGAGGAGGGGAGGCAACAGCACGATTGCTTAGAAGTGCTAGACTCCGTATACTCCAGCTGGCCAGACCTGTTAGACCAACCCATAAACGACCCAGGTTGGGAGCTATATGTAGATGGAAGCAGCGCTGTCAACTCCCAAGGGGAAAGGCAAACAAAATATGCAATAATGACTATAACAGAGCCAGTAGAGGCGCAGCCCCTACCCTAAGGCACCTCTCCCAGCAGGAGGAGCTGATGGCCCTAACTTGGGCCCTAGAACTCAGTGAAGAAAAAAGAGCCAACATTTTTACTGACTTCCACTTTGCTTTTCTTACTCTGCAAGTCCATAGGGCAATCTACAAGGGAAGGGGGCTCCTGACAGCCAGGAGTAAGGACCTCATGTACCCGGGAGACATTCTCCAGCTGCTGGAAGCAGTTAGGAAACCAAAGCAGATAACTGTCATCCACTGCCAAGGACACCAGAAGGGAGGGACAGTAAAAGCTGAAGGAAATGCCAGAGCAGACGCAGAGGCAAAAAGGGCCTCTACTCTGCCCTCCCACAAGGCCACCCTAGGCTCTCTCATCCCATGGGCCCCAAACCGTGCACCCACATATTCAGAAGGAGAAAAATAGTGGATGAAAAGGGAAGGAATAAAAGAATTAAAAGACGGCTGGATGCAGCTGTCAGATGGTAGAATTGTCATCCCCCACTTGTTGGGTCCAGCAGTAACCCAAGCACTACGCACTGCTACCCATCTGGGACAGGAAAAGACAGAAAAGCTCCTAGGAAGGTATTTTTATATTCCTCTCCTAGCAACTTTGGCCAAAAGAGTCAGCCTGTGCTGCCCAACCTGCCACCAGAACAATGCCAAACAAGGACCCTCGATGCCACCAGGACTCCAACCTTATGGGGCAGCCGCCTTTGAGGATGTATCAGTGAACTTCACTGAGATGCCCTGAAGCCAAGGCTACCGGTACTTGTTAGTGCTGGTGTGCACCTACTCAGGATGGTTAGAAGCCTACCCAACCCGGACTAAAAAGGCCAGAAAAATGACAAAGACACTGCTTAGCGAAGCTATCCCAAGGTTTTGTCTGCCACTTCAGATGGGCTCTGACAACGGCCCCACTTTTATGTCTAAGGTAGTCAGACTGGAATCTGGCTCCCCTTCATCCCAAATGAAAAGACCTACCCTGTGATCCTGACCACCCCAACAGCTGCAAAATGGAAGGAATACCTGCCTGGATTCATTACAGTTGACTGAAGCCGGTGGCCCCGCAGGACACCCCCTCATGGACGGCGCAGATGGACCCCGCCAACCCTTGTAAGTTGACCCTGAAAAAGACAACTGCCCTGCTCCAGCCACAAACCAGAAGCTGGCTGGTCCACGCACGGCCGAAGCCTGAGGAACCTCGGCATGGGGCCCTTTATAATCGAACTCTGGGGAAGGCTGGAAATTAGCAGCAGAAGGAGAGACATATGGGAACTTCAACCTCACCAACTGTCGCCTGCACATAGATGACCAGGGCCAGGCAAGTTAGGACTAGTCAAAAAGATGGCAAAACTTTGACACATGTGTCTATGCTCGTTTGGCACGGATGGAACCCCAGTAGCCTTTGGGGGGATGATTTTCAGCCTTTGGTGGGTTCAAAACCTTAATAGGTGTAGTTTTACTTCTAGGAATCTGCCTGGTCGGTCCATGCCTGTTACCCCTGCTAATAAACAGCTTAAAGAACATGATAGAAACCACCGTGCAGCAACGAACTGCAGCCCATGTATACTTTACCCACCATTGTAAAAAATAAAAAAAAAATCCCTCAGGATTAAAAAAAAAAGTGAGACGTCAACATAAAAAAATAATACTAGAGTCTCAGAGAGGGGAATGAGAGAGGAAGAACTTTAAAAGATTACAGAAGAAGGGGTCTCCTGGAGACTCTTGCAAACACAAGGACAAGAGATAAAAAGTCCTTGAGTCTCAGAAAGGCCAACAATTATAGAAATCAAGGCCAAGAACAAACAGTTCTCAGAAACCCAGGTGCAAGTCTGCTCCTGCCCCCTCCCCACCTTGAGTCACGAGAAACATGTGGGAACCTAGACAAAAAAAATCACACTCAAATGAGTGCATGTTGGGTGCTGCTAGCCACACATACTCCACCGGCTAATAAAATCCTCCTCTATCTT
>PVKE010012648.1:0-37917 GCA_004027555.1 Craseonycteris thonglongyai
AGAGACAGAGAGAAGGGGGAGGGCCCAGAGCAGTCTCCATAGTTGACAGCATTAGTTTTCCATATAATTTTACTCCACAGGTGGGCACGGGGCTGCTCAGGGCAGGAACTGGGCCGGGAGCCTCCTGCATAGGCCCCGGCAAGAACTGAACTGGGGGCACACCCCAGTTCAGTATATGGGTCCGCATGGGCTGGGGCTGGGATATGATCCTCGGTCTCCAGGGCTGCAAAGTGAGCGCTTAACCCGCTGAGCCATCCCAGTTTCCTGACATATAGTTTTAAACGGGACAGAAAACAATTGTCCTGTTCCATTTCAAACTGTACGTATGATCAGCCTACTGACACCTTGAATTTAACCCAGTGAGACTAGGTTGACTATATGTCCCATTTGAAATGGGACAGTACTGTTTTCTGTCCCGTTTAAAATGAGAGGTCAGGTCAGCCTATACCTGCCCAATATACACGCCAATCAACACACACTCTCCCCTGCCCTTGTTAATGCCATCCCAATTTCATTTGGGTTGGCAATGAACCATTCTCTCTTGTAGCTGGGCATGAATAGGTGGTTAAATTCTGGCCAGGGAGAGGTAAGCAGAGGTGTGTGTGTGGCTGTTCAGGGACAGATCCTATATTTGCTTGCTATAAGTCTGCATTATCTGCCGCTATTACAAATCATCACAAAGCTAGTAGCTTAAAACAACACAACTTTATTGTCTTAACTTTCTGGAGGTCAGTAGTCTGACAGAGATCTCACTAGGCTAAAGTCAAGGTGTCAGCAAGGCTAAATTCATTCTGGAGGTCCCAGGGGGAAATCTGTTTCCTTGCCTTTTCTAGTTTCTAGAGGCTGCCACACATTCATGGCTCCTCCATCTTCAAAGCCAACAATGACTGGCTGAATCTTGGATTTCGTTACTCTGACATAGACTGTTCTCCTATTTTCTTCTGCATTTAAAGACCCTTGTGATCACATTGGGCCCACCTGGATAATCCAGGAAAAGAAGTCACAGGGTCTGAAAGAGGAGGTGTGAAGGCAATAGTTCCCCTGGAAGACTGAGACTACTGTTGGGCTTAAACCTGCCCCACTTATGTTCTGTTTTGAGTTCTGCCAGGGGCTGACAATATGTGTAGCTAATGCCGCTCTATTGAGTCACAATCCTGTTACCTGTTTAAATTTGCATAGAAGCCAGGCCCCCTCGGCCATTTCTCCTCTTGTACCCATTCCATTCCTTGCTCATGTTTAAGGCACAGGTCCTGCACATTTTTCTGCTAGACTCCACCGGCCGACCCCTACCTGAAGACATGCTTGCTTTGGTCTGTCCCGAATTTTGAACATTGGGAGATTTCTAATGAAAATCAAGGTTTTCCAGCTTCCCTTGCAAAATTGAAAGTTTCATTAAGAATGGTCTGCAATCCTGCTGGTGTGCAATGGGACAGAACTGAGGGGGTGCTGAACCTTGGCCAAGGCAAGCCTTCTCACCCTGTCACTGCTGTGTTACATAATCCCTCTGTCTTTTGCAGGTATCTTCAGCCTCTGTTCATCACCTTTGAGTTGGTGTTTTTCCATTGCCAGTGCCAGCCTCAGTTTGGGACAAGAGAGGCCCCTGTTATAGCACTGCCCCTTATGGGGTTAATTGCCACTCTCCCTCCCCCCACCACACACACACACACACACACACACACACACACACACACACAGAGGCTAGGCCAGGAATTGTGGGAACAAAGGATGTGTTTACTGGAGCCCACAGACTCCCTTCTAGACCGGGGGTAAGAGAGTTTCCACTTGGGGTGTTGAGAATGTTATGGATCTAGGTAGTAGTGATGGTTGTATGACATTGTGAATATACTTAATGCCACTGAATTTTATACTTCAAAATGGTTAAAATGGTCAAATTTCTGCTATGTGTATTTTACTCCAATAAAAATAATCTAAAAGCATCTTGGCAAAACAAAAAAGAGGTAATAAATTTGAACTTGGCCTTCCATATTGTTTTTTTTAAAGATTTTTTTGTTGTTTTTGACAGAGAGAGATACAGAGAGATACAAAGACAGAGAGAAGGGGAAGGGCCCAGAACAGTCTCCATAGTTGCACATCATTGGTTTTTCCACATAGTTTCATTCCACAGGTTGGTGTGGGGGCTGCACAGGGCAGGAACTGGGCCGGGGTCTCACCCCGGTGAGAACCAAACTGGGGGCACTCCCCAGTTCAGCATATGGGTCCACATAGGCCGGAGCTGGGATTTGATCCTCGGGCTGGGATTCGATCCTTGGTCCCCGGGGCTGCAAAGTGAGTGCTTAACCCACTGAGGCATCCCCATTTCCATATTGTTTTGAAGATATATGGAATAAAGTTGGAAGGTAGAACTTATTTTATTATTTAACAGGTTAGTTAGGGCATCAGTTTTATATTGCTGTGTGACAAACATACTCAGAACATAGTGGCTCAAAACCACATTCGGTGGACTCAGATGGGTAGTTCTTTTCCCTGGGTTCATTCATGCAACTACAGTCACCTGGAACTTAACTGGGAATGGATGGTGCATGGTGGACATTCAGTGTCTGGTGGCTAGCTGGAGCTGTCAGGCAGGACACCTCAGTTCTCTATGTGGCCTCTCCAGAAGGATGGCTCAAGTCTCTTACACAGTGATGGCATTGTTCCAAGAGGATAAGACCCAAGGCCCAAGACGTGTTAAGCCTTTGCTTGCATCACAGCTGCTGATGTCCCAATGGCCAAAGCTACACAAAGGTGTAAATATCAGTAGGCATAAAGCTTGTCACAATTAGCTTCAAATATTTGGATACATGATACATTTGGGCCTTCATTTGTAATAATACTTTTGCCCCAGGCCCTGCAGTCATTGGAGTGAATGTCTCTATTGCACCAGGAACTCAGAGCAGATCAGGATCCTGCCATTGCCCTCAAGGAGACCCCAGACTAGCAAAAACTCACTTCATTTATTCTGCAAATGTTGCTAAAGCACCTACTGTGTGCTCAGTCCTGTGCCATACAGAGGAGGTACAATCATGGGCAGGTGGACACAGTCCTGTCCTCTTGAACTCACAGTTCAATGGAGAGACCAGACTCCTGGAGTAAATTATTTATGTGGAGTTGGAATGCAGTTAAGTTGATGTCACTGGACATTTTTGTAGACATTTAATTAAACACTTATTAACTTTAGCATTGCAGATTTTTTTTTTCAACTTTATGAGAAGGTATGCTTTGTTTTCAAGTCTCAAACATTTTGTAGGGGCTTGAAAAGTTCTTATACTTTCTTTGTGAAAAAGCTTGCCCTGGGGAGGGAGATAGAACATATAACCCTGTGATTTCTTTTCTCTTTGGGCAGTAGTTCTAAATTTTAAAATAACTTCAATTTGCAGAAATGTCTCAAGAAGAGTACAAAGACTTCCTGTATATTCTTCATGGAAATTCACCAATTGTTAATTTGTTCTGTTAATTTTATTATTCTCACTCTCTCTGAGAGACAGAAAATGAGAGAGAGATTATTCTGACCATCTTTCTCCCTCTCTCTATATAGTGATTCATATATATAGAGAGATGACATATATATTACATGCATATAGATTTATATAATATGCACAGAAACATATAGACATATATGTATCTATAACATACACACAGATATATATACATATTAAACATTTATTGAGAGAGATAGGTATATTACACACATTTATACATGGATACATATGTGTGATACACAAAGAAATATATAAAACATGTATATACAGAAATATATATGTATAATACATAGAGACATATTACTACATATACATAGAGAAACATAATATTCATAAATATACATATATATATATATAGAGAGAGAGAGCCACATTTATATAAGAGATATATACACATATATACACACATTTATGTATATTATACACACATATAAAATACAGAGAGAGAAAGAGAGAAAGACAACACACACATTATTTTTTTGGAATCATTTGAGGGTATATGGCAAACATGATGTATGACTTTGCCTTTTAGTAAGAACAAGGACATTCTCTTATATAACCACAGTATGATTAGCAACTTCAGGAAATTCGACCCTAAAATACTACAGTTATCTAATCCACAGTCCATATTTCAGTTTTGTCAGTTGTGTTCATTATGTCCTTTATATGAGGGCAGGCTGATAAATTTTACCTCCACTGTAATATTTTTTTTGTTACATTAGACATATCTGGTTCTAACTGGTTCTGTATAGTCACATGGTATCTGTCCTCCATCATTCTTTTTTTAATTTCTATTTATTTATTTATTTATTTTTGACACAGAGAGAGAGAGAGAGATACAGAGACAAAGACAGAGAGAGAACTGAACTGGGGGAGCTCCCCAGTTCAGCACATGGGTCCGCATGGGCCAGGGCCGGGATTCGATCCCTGGTCCCCGGGGCTGCAAAGTGAGTGCTTAACCCACTGAGCCATCCCGGCTTCCCCTCCTCCATCATTCTTGACCTTGCACACAATGATGCTTACAGTTTTTCACCCAGTGCACATCGAAATGGAAGAGTGTTTAGACCAAAAGGCAGCCAATATGACCTTCCCAGCCGAGGCCTGAGTTTTGGTTTTTGGCTGAGATGATCCCTTGTGGCGGTATTCCATGGACGGCCTTTTGTTCTCAGGGTCATAATGATGGAGCCAAGTTTCATCACCTGTAATGATCTTCTTTAAGTCCTTGCCTTCTTTTTCAAAATGTTCCAGGAGTTCCCAAGAAATGGGAGCTCTTTCAACTTTCATTTCATCAGACAGCATGTGCCGTGCCCACCTGACACAAACTTTGCGGAATCCAAGAACACTAAGAACGTATCCCACTCTCTCCTTAGAAATTCCCAATTTACCAGCAATTTCTTTTTGTTGGATGTGACAATTTCCACAGCTCAGTTCTTCAACATAATTTTGATGAAGCTGATCACTTGCAGTCATAGGTCTTTCACTTCATGGTTTGTCATTCAAATCTGCTTGCCCCACTTTTCCATCTTTGAACTGCCTTACCCAGTGTCTTAATACTCACATCCACATACCAATCACCATAAACGGCTTGCACTTGTCTGTGAATTTCAATGGGAGGAATGCTTTCCACTGTTCAGAATTCAATAATAGCACTCTGTTAGAACCAGATGTCTGAACACTCTTTCCATTTCGATGTGCACTGGGTGAAAATGTAAGCATCTGTGTGTGCAAGGTCAAGAATGATGGAGGGGCGTTACCATGTGACCACACGGAACCAGTTATATCCAGATATGTCTAATGTAACCAAAAATATTGCAGGGAGGCAAAATTGATCAGCCCACCCTCATAATTAATGTTTTCTCCTGTGGGGATCCCTTCCAGGAATACACATTGCATTGCATTATTGTATCTCTTTAGTTTCCCTTAATCTGCAGCTATTCTGTGGTCCTTTGTCCTTCATGACTTCAACATTTTTGAAGTGTACATGCCAGTTTTTGTAGAATGTCCCTAATTTTATAATTGTCTGATGTTTTCTCCCAATTATGTGTGTGAGTCTTTTCTTTTTTAAGATTTATTTTATTATTTTTGACAGAGAGAGAGAGAGAGAGAGAGAGAGATGGGGAGGGCCCAGAGCAGTCTCTCTAGTTGTACATCATCAGTCCTTGACATGGTCTCCTCCCACATGGCTGGACACAAGGCTGTGCAGGACAAGAACCGGGCTTGGAGTCTCCTACATGGGAAGCTCGCCTGGTGGGAACCAAATTGGGGGCCTCCCACATGGGAAGCACACCCCAGTTCAGCATATGGATTTGCACAGGCCAGGGCCAGGATCCTTGGATCCTGGGGCTGCAAGGGGAGTTCTCAGCCCACTGAGCCATTCTGGCATCTCCCAATTATGTGTTTTTGGCAGTGATATTGTGTCCTTCTCTGCATGTAATATCGGAAGACACATGATGTCTGCCTGCCCCTTATTAGTATAATTAACTGTGATTTTTAAAAATTTATTTTTTATTGAAGTACAGTTGACATATAACATTATATTAGTTTCAAATTACAACATAATAATCCAATATTTGTATATATTATGAAATAATCAGCACAATAAGTTAATATCCATCAACATACAGTTATAATTTTTTTCTTGTGATGAGAACTTTTAAGATCTACTCTCACCAACTTTTAAGCAATACAGTATTATTATAGTATAAGACGTATATAGTCACCATGCTTTACATTGCATCCTCATGACTTATTTATTTTACGACTGCAAGTTTGTATCTTTTGACCTAATTGTGATTCATTGAAACACTTAACTTGAATACTGGCTGACCAGTGCTGTCATGGGAGAAGCACAGGCCCCAGAAAGGCCCAAAGAAGGAACCAATCCCATCAGGTAGGCTTCCAAGACCAGGTGCCCTGAGGCTGAGGGACACGAACATTACCCAGACAAAGAGGGTAAGAAATGAGTGACTCAGGTTTGGTGAGGGGCCTGAAAAATGCACGATCGCCTAGGACATGTGCCTGGTTCTTCCTAGATGAGCCCAGAGGGACATTGGGGCTATGTATGTGGACACCCCAAGAGAGGCCCCACCATATCTGGTGGCTGATTATGACCTTTTCTGTCAGCATCTAGTCACATTCAGGTCACCAGCAAAGGTCAGCTGTAGGGCAGGAACCTCAGAGCCTCAGGGCAGAAGAGATGACTCAGATTCTGGGCTGAAGCTTCAGAAGGGAACAAAGTGGCCTCTGCTGAGACTCCTCCTCACAGTCCTCCCAGCCTGGGACCTGTGTGTGAACCTGGTAGCCTTTGCACTGAAGACAAACAGCCCTGAACTCACTAAGGAAAGGGTAATAACTCTAACAGTGCATGTTTATTTAGTACTCACCTTTATACCATCAGGCGTGTGCATAGTCCATCTCATATCATCCTCACATCAGCCTTGGATAACAGAACATTCCTTTCCATTTTTTAAAAATTTATGGTTAAATTTATTGGGGTGACATTGGTTGGTAACAATTACATTGTTTCTGGGTGCACAATTCTACATGACATTGTCTATGTATTGCATCATGTGCTCACCACCCAGAGTCAGCTCTTTCTATCACCATATATATGATGCCCCCTCCCCACTCACCCCTCCCTTTCCATTTTTTTTAAAGATTTATTTTTATTGTTTTTGACAGAGAGAGAGAGAGATACAGAGACAGAGACAGAGAGAAGGGGGAGGGCCCAGAACAGTCTCCATAGTTGTACATCGTTGGTTTTTCCACATAGTTTCTTTCATTCCACAGGTGGGCACAGGGCTGCACAGGGCAGGAACTGGGCTGGGGTTTTACCCCGGTGAGAACTGAACTGGGGGAACTCCCCAGTTCAGCATATGGGTCCACTCGGGCCGGGGCCGGGATTTGATCCTTGGTCCCTGGGGCTGCAAAGTGAGCACCTAACCCACTGAGCCATCCCGGCTTCCCTCCCTTTCCATTTTGAACTGGGGAAAACTAAGTTTCCAAGGCCTTCAAATACTTGGCCAAAGTAGCACAGCTTGGGAGGGCCAAGATTTGAATCTAGTTCTTTCCAATTTCAAACCACTGAATCTTTTTTTAAAGTCTTATCTTTTTTGGTAATTTACATTTTTGAATGGGTCATGCATTTCCGTTGCACCAAACCCCAAAAGTCTAAACAACATAGCTGGAGAAGTCTCCTTCCCAAGTCTTGTGCCCATATAAAACTTTGTTCAGGTGTATCTAGGATTATTCATAATCACTTTTGAAGTTTTTTTTGTTTGTTTGTTTTGTTTTGTTTTGTTTTTTGTTTTTTTTTTAAATAACTTATTCTTTTTTTCTTTCTTTCTTTATTTTTGACAGGGAGAGCGAGAGATACAGAGACAGAGACAGAGAGAGAACTGAACTGGGGGAGCTCCCAGTTCAGCACATGGTTCTGCACGGGCCGGGGCCTGGATTCGATCCCCAGTCCCCGGCGCTGCAAGATGAGCGCCCAACCCACCGAGCCATCCCGGCTTCCCCTGTTTTGTCTTTTTTAATTTAAATTTTTTTAATTTTTTTAATTGTGTTTGACAGAGAGAGAGAGAGTGAGAGAGAGAGAGATAGAGAGAGAGATACAGAGACAGAGAGAGAACTGAACTGGGGGGCACTCCCCAGTTCAGCATATGGGTCTGCATGGGCCGGGGCCGGGATTCGATCTCAGTCCCCGGTGCTGCAAAGTGAGCGCCTAACCCACTGAGTCATCCTGGCTTCCCCAAAGGTTTTTTGTTTTTTTATGTTTAAACATTTTCATTTTAAAAATTGTTATGCACTAAATTTTTGTGTTCCCTTTAAATTCGTATGTTGAAGCCCTAACCCTCCAATGTGATGGTGTTAGAAGATGGGGCCTGTGGGAGGTGATTAGGGTTACATGAGGTCATGAGGGTGGGGCTTCCATGATGGGATTGGTGCCCTTATAAAAAGAGACACTTGAGAGATGCTCTCTCTCTCTCTGCCATGTGACAATACAGAGAGACAGTAGCTGTTTGAAAGCTGGGAAGAAAGTCCTCACCAGGAACTGAATCGGCCAGCACCTTAACTTTGTATTTCTAGCCTCCAGAATGGTGAGAAATAAATGTCTTTTGTTTAAGCCACTCAGCCCATGGCATTTTGTTATAGCTGCTCAAGCTGATTAATGTAAAAATGGTGGGGAAAACGTTTCAGCAGCAATAAAATTATTTCAAGAGCACAATTTAATAAACCTTGACATATGTATATACCTGTGAAACTACCACCACAAACAAGGTCATAGGCATATGTATCCCACCCAAGAGCTTCTTTGTGCTTCTCAGGAACTGCTTCCATTGGCTAGTCCCACCTTCCCTGTGTAATTATTCATGACCTGCTTTCTGTTGCAGCAGATTAGTTTGCATTTTCTAAAATTTTATGTGAATGAAAATCACATAGCATGTACTCTTTTGTTTTTTCTGGCTTCTTTCACTTGGCATGATTATTTTCAGGTAACCCCTGTTGGATTATCTACAGTATATTTACTATTTTTATTTATTTCACGTGTACACGAGAATACAAAGTTTAGACACTTCTGTATATAATGATAACCCCAACAGATCTGTATCCCATCTGATACATTACACAGCTATTATACTATTGACTCTATTCCCTGGGCTGTACTCTATATCCCATAATTATGTATATATTTACACATGTACAAACACACACACACAATAGTTGACACTACACATTATTTTATTATATTTTCAGGTATACAATACAGAGGGTAGATATCTATATAATTTATAAAATACTTGCCCTGATGGGTCTAGGGTCCACCTGACACTATAGCTTTTTTGACATTATTGACTATACTCCCATACTGTACCTCACATCCCCCTAACCACTTTGTGACTACCAATTTGCATTTCCCAATCCCTTCACCCTTCCCACTCATCCCCCATCCCCTCTGACACTGTCAGTTTGAATCTATTTCTTTTTTTTTTTAATTGTTTTTGACAGAGAGAAAGAGAGAGAGAGAGAGAGAGAGAGAACTGAACTGGGGGCACTCCCCAGTTCAGCACATGGGTCCGCACGGGCCAGGGCCGGGATTTGATCCTCGGTCCCCGGCGCTGCAAAGTGAGCGCTTAACCCACTGAGCCATCCTGGCTTTCTCATTGAATCTATTTCTATTTTGATTTTTCATTTATTCTGTTCTTTAGTTTCTACATATAAGTGAGATCATATGCTACTTCTCAGTCTGACTTATTTCTTTTTTTTTCTTTTTTTTTATTGTTTTTGACAGAGAGAGAGAGAGATACAGAGACAGAGACAGAGAGAAGGGGGAGGGCCCAGAACCGTCTCCAATAGTTGCACATCATTGGTTTTTCCACATAGTTTCATTCCACAGGTGGGCGCGGGGCTGCACAGGGCAGGAACTGGACCGGGGTCTCACCCCAGTGAGAACTGAACTGGGGGCACTCCCCAGTTCAGCATATGGGTCCACACGGGCCGGGGCCAGAATTCGATCCTCCGTCCCTGGGGCTGCAAAGTGAGCACCTAACACACTGAGCCATCCCGGCTTCCCCTGACTTATTTCACTTAGCATAATAACTTCTAATTCTATCCATGTTGCAAATGGTAAGATTTCATTCTTTTTCATGGCAGAGTAATACTCCACTGTATAAATGTACCACATTTAGGTTATTTCTGTATCTTGGCTTTTGTGAATAATGCTGCAGTAAATATAGGGGTGCATATATTTTTTCAAATTAGTGTTTTGAATTTCTTTGTATAAATACCCAGGAGTGAAATTGCTGGATCATATGGTAGTGCCATTTTAAATTTTTGAGGAGGGGAAGCTGGGATGGCTCCATGGGTTAAGCACTTGCTTTGCAGCCCCGGGGAACTGAGGATCAAATCCTGGCCCTGGCCCATGCGGACCCACATGCTGAATTGGGGAGTGCCCCCAGTTTGGTTCTTACTGGGGTGAGACTCTGGCCCAGTTCCAGCCCTGTGCAGCCCTGCTTCCACCTGTGGAATAAAACTATGTGGAAAAACTAATGATGTGCAACTACGAAGACTGCTCTGGGCCCTCCCCGTTCTCTCTGTCTCTGTATCTCTCTCTCTCTCTCTGTCAAAAACAATAAAAATAAATCTTTAAAAATTTTTGAGGAACCTCCACATTGATTTCCATAGTTAATGTACCAATTTGCAATCTCACCAACAGTGCACAAGGTTCTCTTTTCTCCACATCCTGGTCAACACTTGTTGGTTGATTTATTGATGATAGCCATACTGACTGGAGTGAGGTGGTATCTCCTTGTGGTTTTAATTTGCATTTCTCTGGTGATTAGTGACATTAAACAACTATTCATATATTTATTGGCCATCTGTATGGTCTCTGGAGAAGTGTCTATTCAGGTCTTCTGCCCATTTTAAAATTGTGTTGTTTGTTTTTTTGGCGTTGAGCTGTCTGAGTTTCTTATAAATTTTGGGTATTAACCCTTTATTGAATGCTTCATTGGTGAATGCCTTTTTCCATTCTGCAGGATGTCTTTTTGTTTTGTTGATGGCTTATTTTGCTGTGAAAAATCTTTTTGATTTGACGTAGTCCCATTTGTTTATTTTTTTCCTTTGTTTCCCTTGCTTGAGGAGATATATCATTAAAAAGATTATTAGAGGTAATATCTGAGTTGTTACTTCTTATATTTTCTTCTAGGATTTTATAGTTTCAGGTCTTATATCTAAGTCTTCTATCTATTTTGAGTTTATTTTTGTATATGGTGTAAGAAAGTAGTCTTATTTCATTTTTTTTTTGCATGTATCTGTTTAGTTTTCCCAGCACCATTTAATGAATAGACTGTCTTTATCCCAGTGTAAATTCTTGCTTCCTTTGTCATAGACTAATTGGCCATATAGACATGGATTTATTTCTGGGCTCTTCATTCTGTTCCATTGATCTGCATGTCTATCTTTATGCCAATACCATGCTGTTTTTTTTAAATTTAAGGTTACATTGCTTGGTAACAATTAGATAGTTTACACAATGCTGTTTTGATAACTGTGGCCTTATAGTATAATTTGATATGTGGTAGCATGATTCTTACAACTTTGTTCTTTCTCAGGGTCACCATGGCAATTCTAGGTCTTTTATGATTCCATATAAATTTTAGGATTATTTGTTCTAGTTCTGTGAAAAATACTTAATTTCTTTTTCTGCTAGATTATTATTAGTGTATAAGAGTACAACACGCTCTTAAAGTGCAAATTATTTTAACAAAGTATTTAGTAACCTGGAAGAATATATAGGGTATGTTAAGTGAGAAATATAGAAATTCAAATTATATATCCAATGGCATTCCAATTTTTCTTTCTAATTATGTTTATGAGGAAAGAGGCTGGTGAGAAGCACACAAATGGGTGAATAATCTCAGGCAGAGTTTCGGTGGGAACAGTTATTGATTGATTGATCATCTCCCTAATTTAAGGAGAACAACTTTAGTTCTCCTCTGCCAAGTAACCTAACATATTCAGATGTTCTAGGGATCATGACATGAACATCTTTGGGATGCCATTAGTCTGCCTACCATAGATCCTTAGAAGGGAAGGAGTGCTCTTTTGTTTTTCTTTCCTTCCTGCTGTCTTGAGTAGACTCATGGTGTGTCCACTTCTGGGATGAGGTACTGTGTTGGCAGCCTGCCAGAACCACGTTTTGGTGGTTTCTCAAATGAAAGAGGAATTGTTATCAGTAAAATGAGAGAAGGACGCTGGACAGGCAAAAACATCAACTATCCACTTATAAATGTCTGTTACAACAATGCTGTATGACCAACAACCCCCAGGCTCAGAAGCTTATGTTTATATGTAACTCACAGGTCTTTAGTTGATGGTGGTTCTGCCGGGATTGTTGGGATTACGTGGTCTTGACTTTATTTTATTTTTAAGATTTATTTTATTGTTTTTGACAGAGAAAGACAGAAACAGAGAGACAGAGAGAAGGGGAAGTGTCCAGAGCAGTCTCCATAGTTATATGTCATCAGTTTTTGACATGGTTTAGTTCCACACACGTGGGCGGGGGCTGCGCAGGGCTGGAACCAGGCCAGGGGCCTCCTGCATGGGAAGCTCACCCTGGCAAGAACTGAACTGGGGGCCTTCCACATAGGAAGCTTGCCCCAGTGGGAACTGAACTGGGGCACACCTCAGTTCAGCATATGGGTCTGCACAGGCCAGGTCTTGATCCTTGGACCCTGGGTCTGCAAAGCGAGTGCTTAACCCACTCAGCCATCCTGGCTTCCCTTGATTTTATGCTATGGATTAAATTCAGGTGTGTTCCACCCATCTCTCACTCACCTGGAACATCTGCTTCTCAGGAATATTCTTCTCATGACAGATGGTGGAAGTACAAGAGGGCAAATCAAGCCAAGTCAGCACATCTACAACTCTTGCTTACATCACGTTTGATCACATTTCATTGGCTAAAGCAAGTTATATGACAAGCCCAGGGTTAATGTGTTGAAGGTGAATACTCCACCCATTCTACTGGGAGGGACTTCAAAGCGACACAGGAAAGAGCACATATATAGAATTTTATTACATGGAGGGTGTAAAGGTTTGGGAACAATCATGTGGCATAAATCAACCCACTGCCCTCACCAATGGGAGAGTTTTATGGTATTTTTCTCTATGTTCATGTGGTCTAGAAGAGTACTAAAGGGATTTTTTTCTCCCACTCTTTTAAAAAAGACTTAAACATAAAGAAAAGTTTAGAGACTAATATAACACTTACCAAAATATGTACTCACAACCCAAATTTAAGAAATTTTTTCTACTCAAAAGAATTCCCTAGATTTGTATGCTATTCTATTTATATTCCTAGAACATCAATTTTTTTTGAGGCCTGCAGATATAGTGATGCCTCAGAATTTGAACTTTATTAGTCCCAGAACACTGTTCAAGTTCCAAAACATTCAAGTTCCAAGACAAGTTTTAAATAATAGAAACAGGATTAATCTGTCTGGGTACCACAAACTCAAATTTTCAAAATGATTTTAACAGTAAATACATTGGATTTAAAGTAAAATATTAACTTTATTAATTTTAAGGTAAAATGTTAACAAGTAATAATAATATATATTTTTTATTTTTATTGGTTTTTGACGAGAGAGAGAGAGAGAGAGAGAGAGAGAGAGATAGAGATACAGAGACAGAGAGGGAACTGAACTGGGGGAACTCCTCCCCAGTTCAGCATATGGGTCCGCAAGGACTGGGGCCAGAATTTGATCCTCAGTCCCCGGCGCTGCAAAGTGAGCACTTAACCCACTGAACCATCCTGGCTTCCCCAATAATAATATTTAAATAACAAATTAAAAAAAATAGTGATGATGACACACGTGGATGCTTTAAGAGATGGAAGAGGAAGAAGAGTCATCTTCCACGATAACTTCAGGTGTCTGCATCCTTTGTCTTTAATGCCCTTTGCTATGGTACCACTTGTGCAGGGCTTGGGGTCACTGGTTGTGTTTGCTCATTTGAGAACCAGCGTTCCAAAGTGGCCTGATGTTGGCAATCTTTTTGCACTTTTCTGAAATGTTCAATGATGTTATCATCGAACAACTTAACACACCTGTCAGCTAGGGCTTTATTGGGGTGCCGCTTCTCAACAGCTGCCTGGGTTTTTGACCACATTCTAAGAAGGTCCTTGATTTCACCAGAGGGAATGGTTCCAGGGTTTTTCTTACTCCCCAGAAGAACTTTCTTCTGCGATTTCTTTCTGCTGCTGCTGGTTGAGGTGCTGAAGCTCTCCTGTTGTCAGCTCAGTCCTGTGATTGTCCACTAACTCGTTCACATCCTCTTCGCTGATTTCCAAACCCATAGACTGGCCCAGAGCTACGATGTCAGGAAAAACAAATCATTCTTCAAAACCTTCTATGCCCCTTGCAGCAACACGTTCAGGCCAGAGACTTCCAGGCAGAGTTCATTGTCCTCAAAGACACTTCCCTCCATGCTTTCTTGATTATTCCTAAGCAATGGAGGATGTTGTAGTGATTCTTCCAGAACTCTTGGAGGGTCAGTTGTGTTTCACTTGTAATTTCAAAACATCTTTGGAACATAGCCTTGGTGTACAATTTTTGAAGTTCAAGATCACCTGCTGGCCCATGGATAAGAGGAGTGTTGTGGAGGGGCAAATATTTTATCTTGGTGAAGCTATAGTCCTCCACCAAATCTTCTTCTAAGCCTGACGGATGAACAGAGGCATCGTCCAGAACAAGAAGAGCCTTCATTGGAAGTTTTCTTCTGCAGATAGTCCCTTCACTGCTGGAGCAAACTCTTCGTGTATCCATTCAGTGAAGAAGTCCCTGGTAACCTGTGCTTTGACATTTGATCTCCACATAACATTAGTTCGTTCTTAATGATGTTGTTCTTAAAAACTTGTGGGTTTTCTGAATGGTACACTAGGAGAGGCTTGATTTTGCAGTCCCCACTAGCATTTCCACACAGCACGAGAGTCAGATGGTCTTTCATTAGCTTGTGACCTGGTGCAGTTCTTTCTTCTTTTGTGATGTATATCCACCTGGACATCTTTTCCCAAAAGAGTCCAGTTTCATCACAATTAAAAACTTGGTTTGGAACATACCCCTCGCTTATCACAAATTCCTTGAACCCTTTCACAAACTTTTCTGCTGCTTCTGAGTTGGAACTTGAAGCCTCTCTGTGCATGACAACACTATGAATCCCAGTCCTTTTTTTAAAGTTTTCAAACCAGCCCCTACTGGCTTTAAAGTCCACCTTTTGATCACTAGTATCAGGCATGCTATTCTCTAGAAGATCATTGTGTAGAACCTTGGCATTTTCACAAGTGATTGCTTCAGTTATCTCATCACCAGCAAGCTGTTTTTCATTAATCCAAACTAAGAGGAGTTTTTCCATTTCTTTCATACTTTTAATTCTTCTGGAGCTTAGTGTTGCAACTCCTTTTACCACATCAGCTGCTTTGATAGCTTCTTTATTTTTCAAAATTGTAGAAACAGTCGATTTCAGTATTCTGAACATAACAAGATCAGTCACACGTGTACCGCTTTCATGCTTAGTGATAAGATCTTTCTTAACCTCAATTGTAGCTCTAACAGTTTTCTTCTTACTCTTCTTGTTCTCATTGAACTTTTTAGGTCCCATGATGAATCACTACATTTTGTTATATAAAAAAAATAATGCAAAATTGGCGCACAACTAGCAATGAAAATCCCTCAAGATACAGCTTTGGACAACGACTTAAGTAACAAAGTGTAGGGGTGACCGGAAACGTACACATAAACCAAAGAGTATAAGAGCGGTAACTATAGCAACGGCTTGGTCATACATTATGATGGGGTAGGGGTTGCTGCCTATACAATCTGTATTAGACCAATTCCCCCTCACTGCTGTCAAAGTATACCTGATTCGAACAATGAGTGGGCGTTCGGATAAAGCTACGGCTGTACAGTTCATACGTCCCACGGGAACAACGTGTTGGCATTCAGATTCCAAAGCAGCATTCAGATTCCGAGGCAAAACTTGCTTGATTTTTTGTTCAGATTCCTAGTTGTTCGAGTTTTGGGCTGTTTGGATTCCAAGGTAATACTGTAACTATAAATGCAGTAGTTTCTGTTCCAGAACCCTGGGTCTCATACACTAAAATTTTACCATACTTACTTTATATGAACACAGTCCTGACTAAATTACAGTTCCAGTATCACCTAGGAATTGCATTTGGCTATAAGCAACAGTGCCCTGAACAAAGGTGGTTTAACACACAGGTCTAGTCTTTTTACAGAAATAAGTCTTCAGGTAAGCAAACTATGGATAATTCAACACTTCTTCAGAGTCTCTAGGAATCAGGATCCATCTATATTTACGTTTCCATCCTCAAGTCCTCCTCATGGTTCAATATGGCTGCCAGAGCTCCCTCTATCATGTGTGTGTGTGTGTGTGTGTGTGTGTGTGTGTGTGTGTGTGTGTCCTTTACCTCCCTCATCCCTCCATGTATCTTCTTCTGAAATTAGGGACTTGGTTGGAGAGGATGACCTATGTGGATGAGGCAGAATGTCCTTTTGTCAAGGGAAGCTGCAGTGGAAGTGCTTTTGTGACCTAGGACTTCCCAGCTCATGAGATTATCTCTTTTCTAGACTATTGTTCTCAATTTTTCTCTTCTTCCCTATAACGGAATTATTTATCCATGTTTTTGCCATGAAACTCTGTAGTGCCTCCCGCTGGAGTAAGCAAAGTGAACATCCATGTCATGTTGAACTTGGGCTTAGCCTTGATACTTCATTTTTTTAAGATTTTTTTTTTTTTATTGTTTGAGAGGTGAGGGAGAGAGAGGGAGAGAGAGAGAGAGAAGAGGGGAGGGCCCAGAACAGTCTCTATAATTTTATGTTATTAGTTGTGACAGTTTCATTCCACACAGGTAGATGTGGGGCTGTGTGGGGTGGGAACTGAACTGGGGACCTCCTGCATGAGAGGTGAGAACACTCACTACCGGGCTCAGTGATCACCAGCTGCGCTGCAGTTCAGTACATGGGTTTGCATAGTCCAGGGCTGGGACTCGACCCCCGGACACCGTGGTTGCAAGGCAAGTGCTCAACCTGTTGAACTATCCAGGTATACTGAGGCTTGTTTTTTTTTTAAAGATTTATTCTATTGCTTGAGAGAAGGTGTGTGTGTGTGTGTATGTGTGTGTGTGTGTGTGAGAGAGAGAGAGAGTGTGTGTGTGTGTGTGTGTGTGTGAGAGAGAGAGAGAGAGAGAGAGGGAGAGAGAGAGAGAGAGAGAGAGAGAGAGAGAGAGAGAGAGAGAGAGAGAGAGAGAGAGAGAGAGAGAAGGGTGGAGCCGAGGCTTGTTTTGATTAAAGAAATGTAAGCAGATATAATCCAATCAAAGCCTTTGAATGTGTGTGCGCATCTTGGTTTGGCTTTTTGAACTTTCTGCAATTTTCCAGGAGAACATGCCCAAGATAGCTGCCAGTTCAAGAATGAGGAAATATGTAGAACAGACCTGACTCCCATCCTCAACTTACGAGTCAAGCTCAGCTAATCTCATGGAAGTTCATCAGGGTCATAGTTGAACTGCTGCAGACCCATGAATGAGAAATAATGCTTATTTTTATAAGGAAGAACTTCGGGAATTATTTGTTATAGAACATTATAATAGTAATAGCAAAAAAATTGACTGATACATCTACCAGGCTGGTCAACTCAGGCGAAAGAATTAAGGATATACTATTTGATATTCTTTGTATTGAAAATGGAGAGAAGCCAATTCATATCAGTATGAAAAGGAATGCGCTGGCTCACATTTATAAAAATCCAGGAATAGATCTGGCATGTTGCACAGCTGAATCTAGAACCCAGATAGTATAACAGAGCTTTGTGTTTCTTTCTCTTTGAGTGTCGACACCACCCTTTGCTATGGCAAATAGCCTCTCCCATACTGCTGGGAAAAATGGCAGCAAGTTGTTCTAGCTCATAAAGTCCCTATAACTCGAGATTCTGAAGGATGGGTGAATTTTCTACTGAGGCCTGGTTAGTCTAGGTCGGGGGTGGCGAACCTTTGGCACGCATGCCCAAAGTGGCACACGGAGCAATTATTTTGGCATGCGGAGCTGGGAGGGCGCTAAGGGCAATTTCACGGCGAGTTTAGATTACAGGGTCCAAATAACAACTAAAATTGATCTAAGTTGCAGATGGGAAGAAATCACACAACAATGACAGAGGATAGAGGATTCTTTAATTTTCATGGGTACTCTGTGCATTTGACGACTAATGTTTATTATTATAATTTAATTCTGTCACGTGTTTTTCCTTTTTGTTTCATATAAATGATAATTTTATTGTAATATCATGTTATTCTACACCGAATAAAAATGTAATAAATGACTGATAGAGATTTTCTATGGTATTTAATTTATATAATTACCTTTGCTATGCTCTCTAATAAAATATTTAAACTTCAAAACAAATAATTGTGAATACCACTTAAAAAATTATTGTTTTTTTGTTATAAAAACATCCTATGCCTCTCAGAGACATAAAAATAATGATACCTCTATCTCACTCGATGGGTTAGCACACGAGTCGAGTAAGTATACTCTTATTTCATAAACTTTGGCACTCAATCGCCAAAAGGTTCGCCACCCCTGGTTTAGGTGCACCATACCATTGGCCATGGCATTGGTTCAGAGATGGTCAGGTAACCCAAACAATCCTTCTTCTCTAGGATTTTCATGCTGGGCCTTCAGGAAAAAGAATCCCTCCTACATGCTAGGGTTATGATGGGCTAATTCTCCAGAAATAGAGAAGGGGGAATTATTCTTCAAAAAAAGGGATGCTGATCCAAGCACACATAGCACAAAAGATATACAATTTAAGATTGGAGAAAAGTCTGGGCTACCTCACCAGAATCTTTTAAATATTTTTTTAAGATTAAATTTTTATTGTTTTTTGACAGAGAGAGAGAGAGAGAGAAGGGGGAGGGCCCAGAGCAGTCTCCATAGTTGACAGCATTAGTTTTCCATATAGTTTCACTCCACAGGTGGGTGCAGGGCTGCGCAGGGCAGGAACTGGGACGGGAGCCTCCTGCATAGGCCCTGGCAAGAACTGAACTGGGGGCACACCCCAGTTCAGCATGTGGGTTCACAAGGGCAGGGATTTAATTCTCGGGCTCTGGAGCTGCAACGCGAGTGCTTAACCCACTGAGCCATCCCAGCTTCCCTGAATCTTTTAAATTTTAAAGCCCTAAAAAGATGAACTCATTCTTTGTTCATTCAAACTCTGTTGTTGATTAATAATAGCCACCATGTGTTCATTTTTCTTTTGTATATTAAAATCCTCATTCAATTGTGCAACATAAAGATTATCTCTAGTTTCTTAATAAAATATCTGAGGCTAGGAGAGAATAAGAAACTTGCTCAAGGTCACAAAGAACAAAAGTGGCCTTGCTGTGATTCAAGTACATATCAATCTGCAAAGCCCATGCTCTTTCCATCCCAACATATGGCCTGATGGATTAGCAGCATCCCTTAGAGCCACATGTGGGCAAAACTGTGTTAAGGGCCTAGGTAATCTGCCCCTACAACCCCTTCCCACTTTGTAGTTCCCACTTTCTTTCTAACTTTTGGCATATCTCCTACTGGATTCTGACACCCTGCTGTTGGTGGGTGATTTCTCAGTTTGGACACTTTGGTGGCAACCTAAGCTCTAGTTTGTTTGCAATTTCCATCAAAACTGTGCTCTGGTTCCTTGAAGGCCCTTGAACTCTAATAGAAAGGAACCTGATCAAATATTCATAAGAGAGCCCTCCAGGTAATGGTGTCACATTTGTATTTGACAAAGACCTTCAGGGTTTTACTTCTAAGCAAGGGCTACTGGTGGAAGTGACCAGCCCACAGGCAGGAACATTCGTTTCCTAGGGCTGCCATCGCAAATCACATAAACTGTGTTAACAACAGATTATTTGTTCTCCCACAGTTCTGGGTGCCGGAAGTCCAGATTCAAAGTGTTGGCAGGGTTGGTTCCTTCTGGGGATTCTGAGGAGAATCTATTCCATGCCTCTCTCAGCTCCTCTGGTGCTGGAGGCCCTTGCCCTCCTTAACTTGTAGATGCCTAAGTCCAATCTATACTTCCATCTTCCCTTGGCCTTTTAACTTTGTGCATCTCTGTGCCTCCAATCTTCCTTTCTTCTCTCATATAAAGACAGCAGTCGTTGGATTAGGGTCCACTCTAAATTCAGAAGGATCTTATTTGGAGATACTTATGCAAATTACATCTGCAGAGAGCCTATTTCCAAATAAGGTCATATCCACAGGTATGGTGTGTGTCAAGTGTTAGGACTTGGACATGTCTTTTTGGGGGACACAGTTCAATCTACTACAGCAGGATATTTTGGGGCATCACAAGTCACACCCATAGGCTACTTGAGATTATCCCCTGCTTCTAAGTGTACAGTCCTGTGCTATGTTTGATATCTCACCAATTTCCCTGGAAAGGCTTTATGGGGCTATCTTTTTTATTTTAAGATTTATTTTTATTTATTTATTTATTTGTAACAGAGAGAGGGAGACTGAGAGAGACAGAAAGAAGGGGAAGCAGTCTCCATAGGTGTACATTATTAGTTTTCTACATGGTTTCATTCCACAATTGCAGGTGGGGCTGTGCAGGGCGGGGCCTCCCACATGGGAAGCTCGCCCTGGTAAGAACTGAACTGGGGGCCACACCCTAGTTCAGCATATAGGTCCGCACAGGCCAGGGCCAGGATTCGATCCTCGAACCCCGGGGCTGCAAAGTGAGCCTTTAGCCTGCTGAGCCATCCCAGCTTCCCGGGGCTATCTTTACAGCTACAGAAAAAGGAAAAATCTGCAGTCTCAACTCATGTTAATTCATTACTTACCCAAAATTATAAAACATAAAGAAAAGATGTAGGTTGACCAATTTCTGTTCTTCCAAAACTTGAGTTGTATCCAAGGCAGAGGGGTGTTGCAAAGCAGTGGGTAGTGCGGGGAGGGCACCCCAGCGCTCCTCAGGGGACTTTTCCTGCACTGTGTTTTGTGGTCTACAGCTCTATCAAGGCAAGGATGGCAGCTGAGATTTCTATTCTGACGGGGCTTTGGCTATTTTTTGGTCTGTTCTTGGCTATCCCAAGTCCTTTCAAAAGAGAGGTCGTGTGCAATCACACAAATACATAGGGGAAGAAAGTTCTGAGCTTTACTTCCATAGGTGTTGCCAAGGGCAGAGGTGTTGTCTTGCCCTGACCCAGGTCCCAAAGGCATAGTTCTGCTACAGCCCGCCTCTGCTGGGTATTTCTCTTGGCTCAACCTCAACACCAAATACCTGTAATTTAATTTTAAGCACGTTTAATCATCTGGCTGCCTAAACCACCCCCTCTTCACTTCCCAGACTGACGTCTGTCAAGCCAGCCATCCCCAGGGTCTTCTCTTCCCCCTCTTGTGGCTTCCCTTCCTATCTATGCAGGACACATTTTATTGATGAAGAAACTGAGGCTTACTGAGGTGACATAACTTGCTCCATATCTATGTAACTTTGGCAGTGGCCACTTGAACTCAGTGGCCTTTCCATGGTCCACAAAATGTTTGCTCCCTGATCTACAGATCTGGTTCCCAGGCTTTTAGATTTTGGAACTACAAGGTGTGATCAAAAGATATGATGAATGTTTAAGTGAAAAAAACTTATTACAGTAAAAGACACATTGCCATTAACCCCCTCAAAATACTCTCCCTCACTTTGAACAATGTTCAATGTAATTAAATGTTTTAAACATTCCTCGTGTTTATTGATCACACTTCAGTTGATTCAGGTCACACATCACTTGTGGTCCAGCAATTTCTGTCAAATAAAGATCTTACAGTGTGTCCTCATCCACCTTATTCACTGGAGCTAGCACTGTGCAACTTCTGGCTCTTCCCCAGAGTCAAAATGACTATGAAAGCTAAGTGTTTTGAATTGATTAAAGAAATCAAGGCAGCCATGACAGAGCAACTACAGATACTCACAAAAGAGAACGTCCGGAACTAATTCAGAAAGTGGCAAGAATTATGGGATAAGTGTGCCCAAAGCATGGGGGAGTATTTTGAGGGGGATTAATGGCAATGTATCTTTTACTGTAATAAATTTAAAAAAATTTAAACATTTACCGTATCTTTTGATCACACTTCATACTTCGGTGTGGGGAGAACATCTGAGGACAACCCACACTTACTTGCGTGGTTGAGCCCCACATTATTGGAGCCCTGCCATGGTGGGGAGCAGCACTTTGTGGTCCCAGGCTAGGACTTGTCCAGATGGCAGAGAGGGAAGTACCTGGCGTGACAATGCATGCTAGGAAAGACCTCCAGGTTGCTAGCAAGTTGTTGTCTGCTAGGTATTGTGCTAAGCACTTTACTCATTCATCAGTCTATTTTTTTGGATGTAGGAAATAGTGGCTCTAAGAAGATACATGATTTAGTACCTGAGAGACTGAAGTGGGATTCACAGGTGAGTCTGTCACCAAAGTCAGATTGGTATGTTGTGGGCCCCTAGCAGAGGAGAGGGTGAAGACAGGGCTGTGCCGTTCCCCACTGCCTCATTTGTTCCCAAATAACACTCTTTGAAACACCGCTGGGCTGTACGTGGGCGTTTGCAGAAGCCACAGGAATAGGCACAGGCCCCGAGGCTGCTGGGATGTGTTCTCAGAACACCACATGGACATTAGTTTCTGAGAAACCGGTACCACTAGTTTACAGTGAGTGGGAAGGGCCGCTCCCAAGCCTGGCAGAGTTTCAGAATCACCTGAGGTGCTTAAAAAAGTACAGCTTATCTCGGCCCCACTGCAGCCTTGGAGCTGTGACCTGCTTTTCCAAGCCACTCTTGAGGAAGAAGTTGCATAGCAAGAAAGAGCTTTCACAGAATCTTACGCAGCCCTGCAAAATGGGGGTCACCCCACCATCTGATGGACAGTGGAGCTACAGAGATTAATGGCCACCATGGGTCATGAGAAGGAACATGATGGAAGGGGACGAGCAGGGCCTTCCTGACCAGAGAGCCCTGGGTTTGGATCTACTCATATCACCTGAACCTTGATTTCCTTTGAATAATGAGTGCAGTGATCACCATTACATAGAAATGAGTGGTAGAGCCCACCTCAAATCACTGCAGAATTAACTTTGAGAACCAAAGCAAAGAACCTGAGTGGAAGACTGGCCCTTCAGGTTCTCAGCAATGACAGTCATTAATCAGAGGCCACACCAGTGGTGGGTAAATGAGTGTTGGGTCTAAGCTCTTTCACTCCCACATGGTTCTCTCCCATCTGAGTCTGCGGGAGAACTACTGAGCAGTCATATACTAGTACCGTCAGCACAGTGTAACTGTCGAGCCCCTGACGGCACTGTCATTGTCAGGGCTTCCCTAGGCCAAGGCCCATGTTTCTCTGATTCTGGCTGACAATGGGGGCAGTAACGGGGCCCGAGCACACGTCTACCAGGCCCTGGCTGCCGTATACAAGCTAGAAGTAGGGCAGAAGCTACTCTTAGCCACACTCTCTCCAGTGTTACCAAAGGAAAGATAATTGCTCCTGGACTCAGTCCTGACTCCCATAGCTATTGCAAGGGATATTGCCAGGGACAAGCATTGGTTTGAAAGCTGGTGGGAGAAAAAGTCCTGATAAGGTGCCACACACTGGGCACCCACTCTGTGCCAGGAGCTTCTCACACAATCTCATTTAAGGCTCACCACCACCTTCTGGGTAGATGCACTTGGCCTGCACCCTACAGCCAGGTCTGTTTGGTTAGAACCATGCCTTGGACTTCATTTAAAAGTTTACTCTTGAAACAGCCAATGATTGAGCAAAGGAGATGATCCAGATATGGGTACAGGTGAGTGGCAATGGTGCCCTCCTGCCTCCTTGGTGCTCACTGATGTCTGTGAGGTTGCTGACCTTGGCAGTCTGGGTAGAGTGCAGCCCAATGGGAGGACAGCAGGACTGTAGGCATCCTGTCCCATGTGCCCTCAGCACCCAGGGGACTAACTCCCACATAAATGACAGTTACTCAGGAAGTCACCTTACCTGGGTTGTATGTCCAGGTTTTGAACCTTGACCTCCTTGCTTTGTTGGAACAAACTTGCTGTCTTCATCTGAGCTGGGCCTAGTTTTCCATGGGCAGGCTGGTTGGACTGGAGGAATCCGTGTTCTCAGCAGCTGACCATGTGTACTCCCTGGGACTCCTCACCTAGTCAAATTCTGTACTTTCCACTACCAAGCCCCATTTTGTGTTGAGGGTATGCCATGCTCCAGCCATACCAGACAGTTGCCCTCCTTGCTCCTCAGTGTCTCCCACTACAACACTGGTGACGCCTGAGAAGCCACTTTGGGGAGTAGAGGATTCTTAACCAGGGAGGTGTGCACTTAAATGCTGGTTGTAAGTTTATTCACCAGCCGAGTGATCTTGGGCCAGTCACTGCTATGCTCAGGCCTGTGCTCTTCTGGTGAGAGGCTGAACTATGGCTAAGACCAGGGTACAGGTTTTGGAGGGAACAGTTGCCTGGCCTCAGAGAGCGTCTAATTCCTTTCTGCCTCAGTTTCCGCACCAGGAAAATATTATCTGCCTTACAGGACCGTGGAAATGACTTAAGGGAAACATGTCAAGGAGGGTCTGACAACTGTCTCATCTTCTCTCTTACTTTTCCAACAACTTACATCCTCCAGGGTCAAGTGCCAGCCTTTCTTCTCTGTTGCTTGACCCCTTGCCCTCCCTGGGTCATTTCCCTTCTCCCATTCATGTTTGCCCACGCAGCTACCTGGGGCTAAGCATCCATTGGATTTCTGGGAATGCCCCATGGCGGATGCACATTTCATTCCCGACTGGGGCTTCTGCCTTTGCTC
This sequence comes from Craseonycteris thonglongyai, assembly GCA_004027555.1. Lineage (NCBI taxonomy): Eukaryota > Metazoa > Chordata > Mammalia > Chiroptera > Craseonycteridae > Craseonycteris > Craseonycteris thonglongyai. Next base: position 24,871 of record PVKE010012648.1, read on the forward strand.
ATTTTCTCTGTAACCGTGACTGGTGAGACCTGAGCTGAGCCTCAAACACTCGTCAACCCTGCTGTCCTCAGGGCAGGAGGCCAGCAATGTTTCTGCTAGAGGAAGGAAGGATCTGCAGACTGAAGTCTCAGTCAGCCTGATGGGTGCAGCTGGAAGAGGAGGGAGAAGGAAGTGGGAAAGACCTTCTCCTCCCACAGAGGTGAGTGCACTCCAGGCATGGAACAGGTGGGACCACCTGCCTTACATCCCACAAAATACAGAGGGTGAGTTCAAATACTTCCAGACAAAATCTTTAGAAAAAGGAAGTCAGAACAGAGTAAATTATTTCAAGAAACTGGATTGCCAAAGACTTCAAGTAACAAATGCACTTTTAATTCATCTACAGATAAAACTACTCAGCAAGGTCAGTAACCATTTCAGCCCCTAATCTGTTAAGAGCTGTATTCTGGATAGTGTTGAGGAAGAGGGTTAACTGGTTATTTCCATTATTTCACTTCATCCTCGGTATTAGAAAAACAAGGCTGATATCAGTTTAGATGAAATGTGTGGCTGCCAGCCAAATCCAGTCCCTATATTCCGTATTTTTTCTTTAGCTCTTCTACTTTGTTGATGTAAGCTTTCATGGCATTTTCCTTGGAAGTCCCTGTAAGGAATCAACAGGATTGTCTGTCAGAAAAGTAGCAGCATTGGTGCCTCAGACAGCCCTGATTTAACACCCTGAGGCTCAGCTTCTCACCTGTGAGGTGGGGGTCCTATTACCTGCATCTCAGAGACCTAGCCAGGATTTGACTTGGAGGTATTTGAGGAGCCTGACCCCACAGTGAATGCTCCATAAAGCACTGGACCAATGTGTGTGGGGCTGTCCTGTGGCTTGTCTCTGGCCAGGTGAGTCCACCATTGTCATGAGTGAGTGGTGAGCCTGAGTCCCAGGAGAAAGGTTGGGCCCACTAGACAGGCAGGGAAGTCTAACATGGGAAGCCACGGGGACTTTACTGGTCCTCTTGATTCTCAGGGGTGCCTTTGGCCTATCAAGTATTTTTGTTGGGCTCTTATCTCCCAGAGCTGTTAAGCTGGCAGTGAAAAAGCAAAGCCAGGTCCCCTCTTCTCCACAGAGAGAAACTATGAGAAAAGTTTTGAGAACTCTAAGCAAAAGCAGCTGGCTCTTGGAGGGGAACAGGCAAATTTTTGCCTTCTTGATGCTGTACACGGGACACTGACTACATCCCTCAGAGATAGTAACATCTGATTTCCTAGATTCCACGGTGAAGGACAGATACCTGCTGGGAATTGGAGCATGTTCTAAAGTACTGGACCGTGCATGGGGCCTGAAAATGGTACGGAAATGCTCAATAAAAAATGGACAGTCAGACAGGCATTGCTGTTCTAGTTACTTGCAAATCCTAAGAGTGTTTTTATTGTATTCTGGCCCTTTTTTGAATTCAAGGGTTTCTCATTTGCAGGAAGACAGAGAGCCTATTCAGGAACTAGCTAGCAAGAACACAAAAGCTGGCAGGCACTTTCGTGCCAACTTTTGGGTCTTGCTGTCGCAGGTGGCACGTGATTAAGTCGGAGCTAAAACACTTCTTGGCTGCTGTTGCTTAGCATATAATAGCTCCATTCACTGAGCCTATGAGGTGCCAGAAGCTTGCCATGCATTAGCTCATTCCTTGCTTTTTTTGTGCCTTTCTGGCTGGAAGAGAAAAGGAGGGCTGCTTGGGCTATGGGGTCGCTGCCTGGCCTTGTGTGGGAGAGGAAGGAGTGGGCAAGAAACCACCCTTTATTCCGAATATACGTAAAGCCCTTGCCAACTCTATGGCCTCCCAATCTGTTTTTCAGTGGCCTGGTCCCAGCTCCTCCTCTCCAGATAATACCACACTGCTCAGAGATGGTGCTTCTGGAAAATGCATCAGTGGTATCAGGAAAAAAGTAGGTGGCCCAGTTTTTTTCCATTCTGACACAGGTCAACTTGGTTTCCAGCATGTACCTCATCCACTTTGTTTTCTCTCCTCACCCCTTGCACTTCATAATGAAGAGTATTTCATTACTGGGCTTCACAAATGAGGAAAACTGATTAGGACAATTACCTTTCAGCTCATTCCAGGCATCCCACTTGGCCTTGCCTTTGAGGTCCAACATCCCAGGCCGGTCTTAAACAAGAAAAGAAAAGACATTAGATCTGCTTCAAGTTCTAATGGAGAACTTTATCAGTTTTCTTGCCATGACAGGCATCTTTTATGACAGTTATTCCTTCTATACTCTATCCTGGAGTTCAACAGGCCTAGTATAGTGCACAAAAAATCCAAACTTAAAATCTAGAGAAAATAGGAGGAATACTATTCTCATTACTAGAGAATACTTGTCTTATAAGTTAAATAACTCCAAAATTTCTCCTTAAAAGCTGTACTTTAATTTAGAAAAAAAAAAAAGCACTATATCCATGCACATAGCTGAAAATTCCGATGCTACAAAGGAGACTACTACTCCATTTTTCTCCCTCATGCATTGTTATCAGTTTTCTGGGAGTCCTTTTCTGTGAATGGTCTGTTCATATCCTCACCCCATCTTTCCACCAAATTGTTAGTCTATATTTTGTTGATTCATGGGAGGGCAAGATTCCTTTTAAGTTATACCATGATTTTATGCTTAGAGACCTGTTATCAGCTGCCCTTGGGAAACACTCATTAGTTCCCTGTTGACCTATTACTGCCATGCTGAGAAAAGCCAAGGGGAGCAATTGCAGTGCCCATAGACTGGACCACTGTGTCTGAGGAACATCAAGTCTTCCCAAATGCTTACAGAGAAGCAATACCAGGGATATACTTGGGAAGTGTACCAGCAGAGTCATCATCCAAATCCTAGAACAGCCCTTTCTGCAATGATGGAAATGTCCATTTGCACTGTCCAACTCAGAAGCCACCTGTCGCTTGTGGCAACTGAGCACTTAGAATGGTGGCTTGTGTGAATGAACACTTAACTTTTTATTTATTTATTTTATTTTATGTTTTAAAGATTTATTTTTATTGTTTTTTGACAGAGAGACAGAGACAGAGAGAGACAGAGAGAAGGGGGAGGGCCCAGAGCAGTCTCCATAGTTGACAGCATTAGTTTTCCATATAGTTTCACTCCACAGGCGGGCACAGGGCTGCACAGGGCAGGAACTGGGCCGGGAGCCTCCCACATAGGTCCCAGCAAGAACTAAACTGGGGCACACCCCAGTTCAGCACATGGGTTCTCCTGGGTCAGGGCTGGGATTTGATCCTTAGGCTCCGGGGCTGCAAAGTGAGTGCTTAACCCGCTGAGCCATCCCAGCTTCTCCAACTTTTGATTTTTTAAAATCTGAACTATTTTCTGTTTAAATTTAGATAACTATCGGTGGCTAGTGACTTCTGTATTGCACAATGCAGCCTTTGCATGTGCTGGTACCTCCTGATCAGGAAGAAGAGGTAAGATTCCTGAGCCAGTGTACCTATCTTTATGAGAAAGCAGGGCAGAGGTCAGTCTGTGAAAATACTGCTTGGCAGAAAAGCATCTCACCTGACCTGTCCCCCGCCCCCCATCTCTCCTTGGGATACAGAGTTTATAAAGCTAGTGTAAAACTCACCTTCGCCACAAGACCTTTTTCACCTCACCCCTTGCTAATGAACCCAAGTTTGATTTGGCACCTTTTCCTGCTTCCAGCTGCTCCACTTCCCACCCCAAATGCAGCAGAATTGGGGGATACACTTACCCTCTTGAAGAGGGGTACGGTGACCTCCCTCTGTGCTGCCATGGCCACCACCTAAGTCCTTGCATGGACTGAACTGTGCTGTTGCTTCAGTATACACCCAAGTTTCAGGGACTTTGGAGCAGAATGAAAACTAGCCAAGGTAGGAAAGGCTGTATAGAATATGGTAGTCCAAATTATGGCCTCAAAATCTGTATTAAGGGTTTTCGACAGAGAACAAATGGTCATCAGGAACTGTTTCAGAAAAAATGCTCTGACCTGCCCCAGGGAGCCAGCTGCTTCTCTGCTCCCGGTATTAGTGCTTGGAGACTTTGATCTTGCCTATCTGGGGTGGGAGCAGTATGTTGCAACAAAGATACTACTGAGTTGAGAGTTTGGAGCAAGTCTCTTCTGAGCTGGGGATTTTGAGTCTTCCCAGGGAGATGGGAACTGCTCTTGATAAATAGCAGTCTTTCTGAAAGTAGGATTTGAATTCTGCTACCTGAGCTACCAAGAACCAAGGACAGTGCAGGGTCTATGAACCCCATCCAGGAACATGATCTGTGGAGACCCTCTCCCTGCTTAAATCCCAGGAATATCATGAAACATCACCGCGCCCCACCCAAGCGTAGAACCTTGAATGGGTTTAAGTGAAGTTTCCACAACTAAGAGTCCCAGCACCAATCAAGGCTGCTGAGCCTGCTTTGATAAACAAGGGCCCTCCCAAACTTCTCTCGGCATACCTGTATTTACGTCACCCACAGTCGCTTGTTTGTAGTGACCGTAGATGAACAGCATCTCGTCATCTGCTGGCTTGGTCTTGAGGTGCTTAACCTCCTCTGCAGCTTTGTCAAACTCAGCCTAAATGTGAGGGAGAGGAAAGGCCTGAATAGAGCTCAGTGATGGGGATGGAGGGGTTGGAAAGGCAGCACTCCTCCTGCAATGCAGGTGAGGAAAAGCAGCCCCCCACCCGTTTCTCAACAGGGCAGTGAGAAAGATTCAGCAAAACTAAGAGGGGAAGCACACTGGTTCACTCATTTGATCGACAACTATGCATAGGGAGTGCTCACTATACCAGGTATCAGGTACTGGAAATACAGTGGTGAAGGTAGCAGGCTAAGGCTGCCTGCAGCGGGAGTATACTCAGCAGGAAAAGCTGCCTGGCCACTACGGAGTCAGACAGGAATGGCCGGGGTCCCAGAGAAGTCCTGACCTGTGGACAGGGGTGGCACAGCGTGCTTGAAACTGCTGGGACAGGGACAGGGTATGAGGACAGCAGGGTTAGTTAGCCCCCTTGTCCTGGGGCTGGGGCGTCCAGCGCCGACCTCTGTCCCAGTGCCCGACTGGCGAGCGGGGAGAGGCGCCAGAGGTCGCCCTGCAAAGCGTCTACATTCGAGGGAGGGTAAGGCCTATGAAGCAGTTTCCCCCAGGCGCACTGCTTCCTTCCCGGCCGCCGGACACTGAGCGCCCACTTCGGCTGACCTCCAAGCTCTCAGCCACTGCGCTCGCGCTTCCCACTCTGCCCGGTGGCCCTACTCCAGTCCAGTCCTTCCGGACGGAGACCTTGTTCCCCTTGCTCCTTCAACCCAGGCAACTCCACCTCCCATTCTTTCTCCCTAGGACCCTCGCCTCCGACCCCTATGTCTGCTTCTCCGCGAAGTCCAAACGATGGGCAGTTTCCCAGCAGTTGCGGGTGGGTAGCGGGGCTGGGAGTCCCGAACCGGAAACTTCCGCTCACAAAGCTCTGTCCAGAGCCAGGGCTGGGCATGGGGCCAGAAGAAAGAGCGCAGCAGCGAAGGGAAAGACCTTGCGGGGTTCTGCCTACGGGATGGTCCCCGCACCAGCCTCTCGCTCGGGGAACTTTTGCAGCCAGGCGGGGCACGCGTCCTACCTGAGACATGCCGGCAGGGTTGGTTGCACGAATTCCAGGGAGCGGACGGAAGCTGCGGCAAAGTGGAAGCAGTGGCACCAGACTCAACTGGCAGCGCCTTTACAAGCGCAATCGCACGTCGCCTCAACTTGGCTCGGGCGAGCGACGGGCAGGCAATCAGAAGCCAGCTCTACTCTGGGGGCGTGGCCACTCTCGGCCAGCCCCGCCAGAGTCCACGTGGGGCCGCTCGCGCATGCGCGGAGAGGAGCCGAAGGGGCCGCCGGGAGCAGGTCGGGACCGCGGAAGTAGGGCGTACTGTGGAGAGAGGGCTCGGTGGTACCAACGGGGTTCAGTCCGGGGCAGCTGTGGGGAGTGGCCCACGGGGCAAAGGAGAGGGGGCGGAGGCTGAAGAGCAGAGACTTTTACATCTGTTCCATTAAATCCTGTTCTCGCCATGCGGAGTCCGAAATAGCACGTTTGGACGAGTTACCGCTCAGGCCTGGGGAGGGCCAGTGGGCTCGTTCCTCTCAGGGCCTGAGAGGGTATCCCTAGAGAACCAACTGCGCGATGGTGGGAAGCTGGACTGGTCTCCAGAAAGACGAATCCGAGGTCTCTCACTCTGAGCATTTGGCACGTCTGCCTGTGGCCTTAGTTTCCAGCCTTGTATTGCATATTTTTTATCTGATGCAGTTCTCCATCTGATGCATAAAGGCAGGGACAGTGTCTCACTTGACTTGAACAAGCTTGGCCCGGGCCAGCTGTCCAGCAAACATTTCTTAAGTGAATGACATTTTTCCTTCATGCACACGTAGTTTCTGAACTCTTGTAACTTGCACTGTTTTGGGTCTTGGAGTGAACAAAACATAAATCCTTGCATTTTTAGAACTTATATTGGGGGTAATATAAATTAAGTTTGTTGGGGGGAGAGAGAGAAAGGAAGTTAGAAGTTTACAGTTTTACAGGGTGGGGGGAGTGGAGTGGAGAATGGTGGCTGTTGTAGAGGTAACATTTGAGAAAGCCCTTTAAGGAGAGAATGGGGCATTCCAGGCAGAAAAGTAGTGTGAAGGTGTGAGCATGGAGTGAGTGGAAGAGAAGAAAGGTGAGGCTGGCGATTAAAGGAGATGGCAGGCTGGCTAGATGATGCAGAACTTGCTCTTTATAGGGACTTCGGTTTTTATTTTGAGGCAAAGTCAGAGGCTTTTGAGCAGAGGATGATGAGTAACCCTTTTTGTGCGACGGGTCGATATATGAGCTTCTGCATCTCAGGCAAAAAAGTGCGGCAGGCCGATATATCGGCTCATACGCAGACCATAGTTAAAAGCGCTACAACTTACATATTTTCTTGTATGATGTATGACTAAAGTAATTACCTTTTCAGACGATGTAAAAGAACAGTATTATTATTAACTAATTCAGTTTATGTAAAACTAAAAAAAAACTGCATATGGATATTTAAAATAGTAACTTCATAACGTTTTTTACCTGAGGTGATACATTTTATTAAATTACCCTTTGCATTTCTCGCTAGTACCGCTGGCAGAAGGTAGCACTAAGAGTAAGGTGACCAGATTTTAACATTGGTAAAGCGGGACACCATTGACCGGGGGGAGGGGGTTCTTGATGAAAAATTTGGTCTATCTCCCGCCGTTCCCTAGCTTGTCGTGCATTCTTTCCAAAAATCGGAACTTTTTTAAAATGCCGCGGGACGAGGGACAAATTGTTAAAAATCGGGACTGTCCCACCAAAAGCGGGACGTCTGGTCACCTTAAAGAGGGCTAAGGGGGTGGGGGCAGGTCTTTGCAAGGTTGTTACAAAGGCAAAGTTCTCCATTGTAATACAAAGGAGCCGCTCAGGTAGATGGAAGAGTTTGAGGGTGATGATGCCTAAGAGCCTAAAGAGAATTTCCTTGTGGTTACAAAGGAGCTGGGTGAAGGAGGGACTTAATGGAAAATTCTCTGGAGATCATTAAAAAAAGATCATTCCTCTTCAGTTCCTAATTTGTGAAGAGGGGTCTAGACTATAGGTCTCCACTCCATATCCTCTTCCCTCTCCCCATTAGAGCTAAAGGTATTTAGAAAAGTCGGGTGGAAGCTTTCAGACTGAATTTAGTAACATTGTTGGTCAGGCTTTATGAAATGGGAAGAAGTGGAGATACAATAGCAAGGAACAAATCTTGAGTCTTCAGTCAGTGAGTAATTTTATTTGACAAAGCGAAGCCAAGCAAATTAACAATAGTCTTAGGGTTAAATTTGGGGAAATTATATTTGAATTGTAAGAAATGTGGATTTCTTCCAAAATGACAATTCAGAGCTATTTTTTCCTCTGAGGCCCAGATGAAACCTGAATTCATTTTTTGTTCCATCATTTAGTGTTATAGCTTCCTTGATGGAAATTCAGGTTATTGCCTTTTGGGTCAGATTTGCAGTCAACTGTGTCTCCTAGTCAGTAGGTTTTAACATTAGGTTATTGTATTTGGTATATTTGAAAACATTAGGTAGCTCTGATAATTTTAAAAACATTCCCCAAAGATTAGTTGTGATTGAGTGACTGGAATTAAAAGTTGTAGAAAGCAATATTAGTGTCTTAAATTAACTTGGCAGTCTCCAGTTTTAAGTGGTTGATTTGTTGGTTGCTTGTTTGAAATATACTTCATTTCCCTAAACCGATTTTCCACAAATAGTTTTGCGCCCAGGAGAGTCTACAAAAATTGCTCAAAGTAATTGAAGTATGAAACTATTAAGGATTGTAGATCAGGTGAAGCTGGGATGGCGGCTCAGTGGGTTGAGCGCTCACTTTGCAGACCCAGCCCTGGCCTGTGTGGACCTGTGTGCTGAGCTGGGGCGTGCTTCCCATGTGGTAGGCCCCCAGTTCAGTTCTTGCCCCTCGAGCTTCCCATGTGTGGGAGGTCCCCTGACCTCCTTCCTGCCCTGTGTGGCCCCTGTCCACCTGTGTGGAATGAAACCATGTCTAAAACGGATGATGTACAACTATGGAAATTGCTCTTGGCTCTCCCCCTTTTCTCATCTCTCTCTGTCAAAAACAAAAAGGCTTGTATACTAGGGATCAGGGTGCTAATTGATCTTGACAAGGAGAAGGAAGAAGGTCTTTCAGGGCCCACTCTAGGCCCAGTTTTGAAATAGCTAAAAGCATACTCTTTGGCCTATTTCCTTTCTCACTTCCCCCTTCATTGACCCATTTTTGGTAATCATTTATGGAAATGCTGCCTCAAGCCCTCCATTTACTACTTCTACTCTATGTAATTGGAATGGCATTCTGCTTTTAGTGTAAAGAGATAGTAACAAACCAGCACTAGGATTTAATTTTTAAAAGTAAAAATTAGAGTATATTGGGGGTGGAGGTTGTCAATAAATTATATGATTTTTTTTATTCTGTATTTTGTCAGTGCTGGAAAGGAAATTGCTCTTCATGTCCTGAGAAAGTATAAGTTCCTCAGCTCTGTATATATCCTTGTTAGCAACTGTCACACTTTGTAATTATTTTATTTACAGTCATTTTTATTTTAATTTATTCTTCTGTCTGAGCCCCATCTACATAAAGCCAGGGAGGATAGGGATCACTGTATTGGTCAGTGCCTATCTCTGAGACCCTGACACTTCTTAGGCACTCAACTAATGGTGGGTGAGTGAATGGGGTGGTTTTCTCTGTGAAATGTATTGCTTCTGATTAGCCATGACCTTGGAAACCAACTAAGTTTGTTACAACTGAGTGGAAAACTATGGGCTAGAGCAGGGGTCTCCAAACTACGGCCCGCGGGCCGGAGGCCCTCTCATCTGGCCCGTGGAGACCTTTTTTTTTTCTGAATAAAATAATATTAAATAAATAATTAAAAACAACATCTATGTTTTGATTCTTTTTTATTTGGACCTCGAGTGTGTAGTCAGCCCTCAAACTGCTGTTTGATAGTTAATGCGGCCCGCGGGCTGAAAAGTTTGGAGACCCCTGGGCTAGAGTGAAGCAACTTGCCCTCCCATCTTGAGATACCAATTTTGACTACTCTTGAGGCTTCACTTGCTGGGTCTCAGTAAACCCAGACAGGCAAGATACATTAACAGAAGTAAAAGCAGTTATTGCCCAGTGGGTGTGAATAGTAGTTTAGGTTTCTTGGTATAAACTGAACCTCTAATTCTAAAAATAACTTATCATTAAAAAATGGACTACAGTTAAACAGCAAAGCTTTACTATAAGGCAAGGGTTAAACCAGGGGGTGTAAAACTGGCGGCCCGCGGGCCACATGTGGCCCCTGAGGTAATTTTTTGTGGCCCACGATGCTCTGAAAATGAAAATAGAAAAAATTGTTATGAAGAAAATAGCGCTTAGGGGAGATCGAGGCAATACCGTACACAGAATTCCCTCGTTAACCCTTTAACCACTGAAGACGAGTATACACGTGGCCCAGTGCCTTTCCTGGGGGCCTGTGGGCGTGTATAAACACGCTGACTCCCATTCTGGCTACGTTTGTAAATGTGATGTGGCCCAAGTGAATCTTGCCTGGTGCACCAAATGGTCCGTATGGGTTAGACTGTTAACAAACAGTGAATTATTCATTTGGTATTTGTTTTCCAGTTTCTTGGAATGTAACCCCTGAGGCATGACTCCAGGAAAGCTGGGTGGAGACTATAGTGTGTTTTAAAAGAAAGAAGCACTTGGGAAATGCTTCTGGGAAAGGAGTCAGGAGAGGCCAGCAGATTTGGGGGTCTGTTGTGTGAAGAGGGAAGAATGGAGAAGGTGGGATAAGAATGCAGCATAGCTTTTCTCCCTTCCCCTCCCCTCCCCTCCCCTGATAGCCTAATTGTAGTGAGAGGAGGCCTGGCAGCTGGAGGTCTTAACCAGCCCCTCCCCTTTGCCATTCTCATGTTGGGTGATCATGTTCAGGGGAATTGCAGCAAGGTGGGCATGAGAGCAGTGAGTGAGTGAGTGAGTGAGTGTGTGTGTGTGTGTGTGATACATGCTTATGTACTATGATCTTTCTCCTGTTTCTGTGTTTCTGTCTAGTGAGTGTGTTGGGGTGGTGGTTTGGGTGTGGTGAGACATGGAAACCAAGGCTTGGGAGCTGGGAACTGTGGTGGAGAAGAGCTTTATATTGGCTGGGGAAGGGAAGAAGCCTTTCTTCAGAATTAATTTAAGCATAAGTTGGGCATATACTGATCAGGGACTGCCTGTTTTCTGTTTAGAAATACTTATAATTATGGACAGGAATAAAGAAGCACCTTCTGAAGATATCTTGAGTTCAATACTGTAGTTCTTATCAACTTCATTAGAAATATAAACTGAATATACATTGCCTTCTTTGGCTATTATTTCCTTAGCTCCTAGTTACATGTGACAAACACTTGGTAAATGCTTTGGAACTAACTTGTTAGAGATGAATTTTTATTGATTGATTGATTGGTTGTTTCAGGTGCACAAAACAACATAGTGATTAGACATTTATATACCTCACAAAATGATAACCCATCTGACACTGTTCATAGTAATTACAATATTATTGACTTCCTTATGCTGTACTTTAGCTTCCATAACTATTTTTTAAAAATTATAGTTGACATTCAGTATTATTTTACATTAGTTTAAGGCATACAGAGTAGTGTTTAGACATTTGTATAATTTATGAAGTGATCCCTCAATAAGTCTAGTACCCATCTGACACTGTACATAGTTTCTACAATATTATTGCCTATATTTTCCATACTGTACTTTACATCCCTGTGACTATTTTGTAACTACCAATTTGTACTTCTTAATCCCTTTACCTTTCTCACCCAGCCCCCTCTCCAACCTCCTCCCATCTAGTAACAGTTTATTCTCTGTGTCTGTAAGTCTGTTTCTGTTTTGGTCATTTATTCTGCTCTTTAGATTCCACATATAAGTGAGGTCATAGGGTATTTGTCTTTCCAGTCTGACTTATTTCACTTAACATGATATACTCTAGGTCCATCCACGTTGTTGCAAATGGTAAGATTTCATTTTTTATGGCAGAATAATATTCTATCATATATATGTACCACAATTTCTTTATCCAAACGTCTGTTGATGGGCATTTCAGTTGTTTCCATATCTTGTCTATGATAAATAGTGCTGTAGTAAAAAAAGGGGTGCATATATATTTTTTGAACTAGTGTTTTGGACTTTGAATAAATACCCAGGAGTGGAATTGCTGGGTCATAAGGTAGTTCTATTTTGAATTTTTTGAGGATCTTCTATACAGTTTTCTATAGTGGCTGCACCAGTTTGCAATCCTACCAACAGTTCATAAGGATTCTCTTTTCTCCATATCCTCACCAACACTTGTTATTTGTTGGTTTATTAATGACAGCCATTCTGACAGGTGACATCTCATTGTGTTTTTTATTTGCATTTCTCTGATGATTGGTGACATTGAGTATCTTTTCATGTGTCTAAGGCCATCCATATGTCCTCTTTGAGAAATGTCTAGTCATGTCCTGTGTCCATTTTTTAATTAGATTGTTTTTTAGCCTTTTTTCTTTTGGTGTATGAGTTTTCTAAATAAATTTTGGATTTAACCCCTTAGCAGCTGTATCATTGGCAAATATCTTCTCCCATTCAGTAGGCTGTCTTTTTGTTTTGTTGATTGTTTCTTTTGCTGTGCAAAAGCTTTTAGTTTGATGTAGTCCCATTTGTTTATTTTTTCTTTTGTCTCCCTTGCCTGAAGAGATATATATCAGTAAAAATTTTACTAAGGGTAATGTCTGAGAGTTTACTTCTTATATTTTCTTCTAGAAATTTTATGGTTTTTGGTCTTACATTTGTTTTTAATCCATTTTGAGTTTATTCTTGTATATGGAGTAAGAAGGTGGTCCAGTTTCATTTTTTTGCATGTATCTGTCCAGTTTTCTCAGCACCATTTGTTGAATATTCTTGCTGCTTTTGTCATAGATTAAATGACCATACAGGCATGGATTTATTTCTGGGTTCTCTATTCTATTTCATTAATCTGTGTTTTTTTCTTTTCTTTTTCTTTTTTATGCCAATACTATGTTGTTTTGGTTACTGTAAGGAATCGACAAGAGAAATTGAGTGGCTAATCAAATGCGAGCCTTTATTGGGAGCGCTCCCAGGTGAGGTTCGCTGGCCCAGGAGAGGATTGGGGCCGGAGAAGTCGCCTTTGGAAGGGAGCGGGCAACTTTTATAGGGCTCTGGGGTCGGGGAGAGGTGGATCAGGCAGTGGAGCAGGCGATTTCCATATGTGGAGTTTTTCAGCAGCGTTCATCTCCGTCAGTCCTGGGTTTAGGCACATCCGGGTTCCAGGTTGGCAGGTATGGTCAGCAGTTACTGGAAATGCTGCTTGCTGGAATTCCTCTGGATTGCATCAATCATTCCACCAGCCCAGGCTCCCTTCTGTCCGAGGCCCAACGTCCTTACATTCCCGAACTGACGGCATCAGTCATTCCACTAGCCCAGGCTCCCTTCTGTCTTAGGCCCACCGTCCTTACAT